>JAVQKI010244700.1:0-23041 GCA_036025975.1 Nematalosa erebi
ATATTTTCATGAATGTGTTTTAAAATGTGTTAATGGACACAGCATCTTCTTACAAGTGCTATGTAGCCTTTTATAGTTAAAAACATCAAAAAATCAATTAGTACACAATGTGAAGACATAACCATTTTGCCTTGATGTGAAAAATGTGGTGCCAGTGGAAGCAAATCAATTAAAGTTAAATAAAGTTTAACTGATTTTTTTTAGCTCACATAACCTATAAGATGATCTAGCTGCACACACTAACTGTGAAGAGCAAAAAAGGGACACTGACCAGCTCCTGCACCCAGGCGTTGTAGCCAGGCGGTTTAAGGGCCATCTCGATGACGGTGGCACTGATGAGGACGATGAGGCACATTGGGGACACGTACTTCCACAAGTAGAAGTAGATGGAGTACGGCCGGAAGCCTAGCATGTCCTCCAGGTCCTGCATGAACCTGCGTGTCAGTGGGTCAGTAAGTGAGAGACAGTTATGGTCTGTGCAGCAAAAGTTTATCATGTGACACTTATACTGTACATTTCCCTTTAAAATAGAACCCTGTTCCTCTACCTAAAATAGATAAACAATGAAAAAAGATTCTGATATGGTCTGCTCTCCATAACATCTCTCCATAACAACATTACTGTACATCTCAATAATTTCCTGTGCTTTAGCTGTTTCCTGTGCTTCAGTATGAGTAGTTGGCCTGGAGAGAAAACAGCAAGACAGGTTTGCAGCTGAGCCCAGGTCCCTCCTGGGACAGTAGGCACCATCCTCACCTCTTGCTGCCATAGATCCAGGCCACTGAGATGTTTTCGAGGATGACCACTATGGTGAGCGGCAGCCCGGCTGAGTAGTCATCAAACATGGTGACAAAGTAATTCCCCGAGCGCTGCACAAAGAGCAGGCCACAGAAGAAGGCCACAATGCAGCAGCCCACTGGGAAAAGGGAGGATGAAGGAGAGGAGAGGAAGAGAGGAGAGAGAAGAGCAAACAGGGCAGGTGGGTTAAATCCTACACTCAGTCTACTGAGGTGTCAGACATCAATCCATAGCTGTGAGAACACACAATAAGACATCCAGACTGACCTAAAATCAGTCAACTATCAAAAACTACATACAATATAGAAAACGAATGAAGGGACTTTTCACTTTCTGTAACTGAGAGAATGGGATTACTTACTTACTACACAAAGAATAACTATTAAAAATCAGGATTTATCAAATTTCTGATGCTGCAGTAATCTGAGAGAATAATCCAATATATGTTTTTTTCTCTACAAGCTGTGGGGAGAACTGAACGATGTGGACACTGAGCAACCAAACAATCATATCACTGGTCAAATCATGTTTTTGCAAAGAGTCATTTTAGTGAGTGAGCTGTGTTGTTCACTATTGACTTTTAAACTCACTACCTGTTTATTTAGACAGAGGTAACAACGAAAAGGGGGCTCACCTGTAAGGTACTCTTTCCGCACCTTGAACGTGTCGAGCACCGGCGTGGTGATGCCAGTCATAGTGCCAATCATGCTGCCCAGGCCCAGGTTGATGAGCATGAAGAAAAACATGACGGACCAGAAGGGCGAGGCTGGGAAATAGATCATGGCCTCAGTGAAGGCAATGAAGGCCAGGCCAGTCCCTTGTACTGCCTGGAGAGGACACACAGACAGGCCGACAGAAAGACAGACAGGAAAAGGGAAGACGGATTAAAAAGAATCGGATTAAACAGAAAAGGATTCTCAACACATTCAGCTGAGAGCAGCTGAGTCACACTTTGAGAAAAGTGAAAAATTCCGCTCCCGATAATTGCTATGGCACGCAGTAGCTTCCCACTGTCATCACGGCTGCTGATTTCACAAGAAACTGCGTGCAAAGCCTGTGATAATTAACAAATAGCAATGGCTGGCTCAAACTAATGAAGAGAGGCTCTCTGATTGTGCCTGATTAAAACGCTGTTACTCTGTGCAGTGCAACAGAAAGCGATCCTCTTTTATAGAAATGGCCCTTACCTTGTTGAGCTCATCCTCCAAGACGCAAGGGTCCAGGCCCAGCTGGCCAAAGCTGTCACCTCGGACCGTTTTGATGACGCCGTACATCTCAGCGTAGTCCTCTGAGGTGAGGTGTGAGAAGTTGACGTGTGGAGGTATGAGGTCGTGGCTCAGCACACCTGTGTTCAGGTATCCCAGAATCTTCTCTGCATTACTACAACAGAAATAAAAGCCAAGTCAGAACCACACTTAACCTATTGTACCAAACCCAGGGCTCGAACCCAGACCTCAAGTTCAGGGTCCTAGTCAGGTGACCAAAAAGTAATGAGGGAGGTATACTAATGTTCTACACGCACAGCTAGGCTAGATGGCATCTGTTACACTATTAGACTGGCTCTCAGACTGATCTTCTTTTGACTTAAACTCAAAAATATTATGTAAACATAAATAAACAAAAAAAGACAGAAGACTGTCAGACAACACATTTGCAACCTTTCAATCCTTCTTTTAATCTTTCACCAGACCTGCTCGGTAAGCAAGGCATTACAGAAACATTACTTTGTGACCTAATGGTAAATCAACATGCACATTATTAACTACATAAGCTATTTAATTCAAACTAAATATGCAAACAATGTTGGTCATTTGCTTTACTTATTCCCCAAAAACCTGATTAGAACTTGATGTTACTCACTCGACTACACATTTCTCGTTCATGATGTTGGCCTTGAAGCCGAGCACGGCAAACACCACTAGTGTGGCCAAGATCGAGGTGAGGAAGTTGATGACGGACACCAGCACAGCGTCAAAGTGGCAGTTGTTATCACGTTTGTTGTAGGAGGAGAAGGCGATGACTCCTCCGAAGCCCAGGCCCAGGGCGAAGAACACCTGGGTGGCTGCTTCACGCCACACCTGCAGCTCCAGCATCTTCTCCAGCTGGGCATGAGGAATGGAGAAGAGATGATTTAGGAATCATGGAATACAACATGGCGCAAAGCCCTGCATAGCCTTATGGGATATGGGGAGGGATGACTCATTTATGACAATGCAATGTACTGGCAGTGCATCACTTATTCATATCTCCAGAGGGTTTCATTTTTCATAATAGGACAACAGCGTTATAATTGCAGCTCTATTTCTGGCGCCAGATATGAAAAACCTGGATCAAGATGAAGAGTCTCAAAGAGAAGATGTCCATATGAATAATTTAAAGGAGTTTGGAGGGCTGTGTGAGTGTGGATGTGAACATAACATTCACCACCAGGGGGCAACAATTTCCACACACTTTCCCTCAGCGGAGAGGGCAACGGAGCGAAACTCGTGAGGGCAAACAAGTCCCTGGAGTTCTGACTCTAGTGCACACACTGCTTGTGTACATGCCGCAAGACTACGCTCAGAAGGAGAGAGTTGCCACTACAACTGCACTGGTGTGGGTGTATGTGGATTATATATATATATATATATATATATATATATATCAGTGCATGTTGCATACAACTCTGCATATTGTGTACAGTGCATACTATACATATCCATATGTACCAGCATGCATACTCTGTGTGTGTGCATCTCCTCTCCCTATATGTGTCCAAACCTCACCTTGGGTGTGAACATATGGGCGATTCCATCGGTGGCCCCTTTAAGCATGAGCCCGCGCACCAGGAAGCAGAAGAGCACCACGTAAGGGAAGAGGGAGCTGAAATACATCACCTGACCATGATGAAAAACACATCACCGCGTTACTATGGAGACCAAGGGCAGTCCATTTGTATTCATGTTCACAAGGTGCAACGTCAATCTATCTCTCTGGAGACACCTTCTTGAGAACACTAAAAGACTACACCACAGTACACAAGGAAGCTTATAGGAAGACACTGAAAGAAATAAACTGCAGATTTTGAACATTTCATTGTTTAGGTTTATAATTTCTAGTGCGCAGATGCTATAAATAATACATAATGGGACCACTTTAAAGTGACTCGCTTGAATTCACATGTTCTTTTTTTTTTAGCATCCTCACGTGTACCGGGGTTACTCTGGCCTGCTATTTTTGAACAAGGCATTATTTATTGACAAACAAAAACAATAGTGGATGACAGTTCAAAACATTCTTTTTTAATCCAGATGATAAACAGTCGTCCACAATCCAGCTCAATGTGCAATGTTTAAAAAAGCTTTGTGGGAAAAAACGCTATACTGTGCTTAAGGACCAAGTGAAATGTCACACACTGCGGCAAGACGCTGAATCATTTTCCTGGCGTCAGAACGGGACCCTTTTCACCAGAGCGCTTGAGCCTCTGATGATCTATCAACACCCTAATCTTCTAACACAGACATCTGCAGTAATGCCACAAAGCCGCGGCCCCCTTACCTTTCCGGAGGACTGGATGCCTTTGATCACAGCCAAGCAGACGATTATCCACGCTGCCAACAGGGACAGCGTCATCCGCCAGTTCAGGCCGCCACTGTCAGCGATAGTACTGGTGATGTTGAGTGTTTCACGGTACCAGAAATATGTCGTGGCTGAACTCCTTTCACACTCAGGCTCCACGTCTACAGGTGAGAACAGAACAAAGAATAAGGGCCAAGGGATGGTAGAAAATGACTTCTTGTAGTTTTATAAGTCCTCAAACAGGCTTCAAATGTGAGAGGTCAAAGAAACACACATCAGGCTTTAGAAGCTGCCCCATCATGGCCAGTCCATGCTATGTGTGAGGAGATGAATAGCTCTTTATTCAGGGGACATCCACAGGAGATACATTCCTAATTTCTTGTGTGTCCTCACTGTCCACAGATCCCCATGCTTTAGCACATGGGGGATGGGGGGATAAACGTACCCTTAGGGGGCTGTTATGGCTGCTGCTATTTAATCCAATCAAGTAGGAGCCCAGCACATAGCGCTGTGTAATCATCTAAAGACCTAGGTCAACTGATTCAAGTCAAATAGACTTTGCAAATAAAAAATGAACGGGTCCTGAGCAAACACAACTGCCCACTCATGGTTTAGTGTTCAAGCTATGTGTCTGTGTGTTACTCCATTATATTTGTGGATACAATATACTTTTTGTGCAGTATAGAAGCATGTACATTGAGTATTAGATAAAAATGTACAAAAATATCGCCTAAGTCATTTTTTTTGGCCAAAAATATTGTTTTTGCCCAAATCATCTAAGAAGTATTTTTGTTTTTTAGTAATTTTTGACAAACCTGAAAAAAATTCTTTAGCAAATTTAGGCGATTATTTTAACAAGGTGACTATTAGAAACATTCAGAAAATTACATATTAAAATTTCTTTTTTTTTCTGTGTGTGGCTTCTCTAAAGTGTAACTCTTGTAATATCTCCCTGAGGTCACAAGAAGGAGTGTGGGGCGACTATGACCTGAGGCTTCTGTCTGTGTCCGAGCCAGTGAGCGCACCCGCCAATCATGTCTGCATGCAGCACAAAGCATTCTGGGAATGAGCATTCCCTGTCTCTCTTTCTTTTTCTCCCTCTCTTCCTCTCTCTCTCTCTCTTTCTCTTTTGACAGCCCAGCGAAAAAGAACTTTGCATATCAAAGCTGCAGAGGCCTGGCGAAAGCTCTGTGTGTTATCGCCACGGCACTGAGCGTCTCTGGGCTGCAGTCAGCAGAAAGACAGCTGCTCTCAGCGGAGAGCATTAGCGCACAGAGTACCTAGTCTGGAGATGCACACACTCGCACACACATACACAAGGAGGCAGGCCAACCAACCGCAAACGTGTAGGGATGCTTTTTGCCCCCCCATCCCCAACCATCACCACCACTTACAGGCCAGGGATCCATTTCTCCGAATGGGGCACTCGCTCCATGGCAGAGGGTACTGGAAGGACTGGAAGAAGTAGAAGATGCTCCAGCCGATGATGACGTTGTAGTAAAGCCCCACAAAAGCACAGACCTGAGGGGGCAGGAGAGTTAGCGTTTGATTTAGCAGTTAGCTGTTTAGAATACAGATACAGTTCTGGTACATATATTAGCATATGGCTAAGTCATTAACACTCCAGACCACACTGGGCTGAAATACTGCAGCCTCAGAGAAAACTGATATTCACAATGTTCACAACCTCACCCCACTCGCCCTGCTATTTAAGCTGAACTCATTTTGACCTACAAAAATGGTCTCTCTCTCTCTCACACACACTCACACTCACTCACACACACACACACACACACACATCCAAACACAGTCTCCTATCTTCCTGTGTGATCACAAACAGGGTCAGGAGATAAATGGACATGGACTCAAACGTTTACCAATGCCACATTAATAGGTAAAACAAAAGCAAGACATCATTCTCTGTTATTAGTACTGTACAATGTCTCTGTTATATAAGGAGAATACATTACTATCCACAAAATGTAGCATATGGGTCTTAGAAACAGAAACACCTGCAGAGCTCTGTCCAGATGTTAGACATGTCATTCTGTCTCCATGTTCAGTCATGTTCAGTCATCCGCGCTAGAACTCTTGTGCAATCAGACTAAAACTAATAACTACTGCATTCCTTCAATCTCTCTTTAAGACAATGCCATAGAAGAGCAAAACACATCAATTAAAGTAACACTGGTCACAGCCAAGCATGTCTGACTACTCAAACAAACAAGGCACAATGCCATCAATCAATCACTGATATAGTAATTAGCTTACATGACACCTGGTTCACTAATTCTTCTCCACGTCATCCTATTCATTTCCAAAGACAGCGAGTCTCATACATAATGTGTATATTACTGCTAGCCAAGCTCACCTCTGCCCTACTGTTTATCATGATTTGTTGTGTCTTTTATTTTGTTAACTGGTGTGTATTTGCTTTCTTACAAAAAAAGAAAGCAAATAGAGTTAGCAGACACAGTGTCCAATAAATGAAAACTCACAAAACAACACAAGTTCTGTAGATGTTGGAGTATCAGCCCACACCTGAGTGATTGATGTGTCTAAAGCACATGTATGTTTGTAAGAGGACAGGTGTTGTGTCAGTTCAGTTGCAGGGGATGCTGGTGGTGAGTAGGTAGGTGGGTAGGTGTGCCTCTCCTCTTCCCTCCCATCTCATCCCCTGCCCTGCCCTGCGCTATCCCTGGGGGGACGTGAGAGCGCGTGTGTGTATGAGAGAGAGAGAGAGTGTCTGCGTCACACAGCTGCAGTCACAAGCTCTCTAAATTATTAAAGTGCACTCACTCTCCGCCCACTCCGCCATCCCTGCAGGATATTTTTAGCCGCTCTCCCTCTCTCTCTCCCTCTCTCTCTCTTTCCCTTTTCTCTCTCCCTCTCGGCTCTTCAGCTCCATGCTCACCTAACCCTGAGCTCACCACCCAGCTGTCAGTTGCAGACTATACTGTCTTTCTATCCCCCTCTCTCTCTCTCTCTCTCTCTCTCTCTCTCTCACTCTCTCTCTCGCTGTCTCCTCTGACAGGAAATGCAGACATTCCATTACAATGTGTAAATGGTAACAGCTCTGTGGTGTGTCTGTCTTTACATTTCTCCGATCAATTTTGAGAAGACTGACATGATAAAAATATCTGAAAAACATTTCTAGCCTGACGAGACCAGCTGGCAGAGCAAAACACAATCCACCTGCTGTGAGCTCAATATTGGACCATAACGTTTCTCGAGAAACCGAGTATTCCCGAGTATACCCCTAAAAGGTGGCAGTGTGGAGTCATGTGACTTTAGATAATGCCTGATACCGTGTTCAACATGGTTGCTCTAGCTGTAGGGACATTTCCCCCAGGATATAGCGTTGCATAATTCCATAAACTGGTGTTGGTGCTCTGACCCCCTCAAACAACACATTAAAGGCTCTGGCCACTACGGTGGCAGGCAGGCAGGCACAGCACAGCGCATCTGCCCCCAGAACAGCTTTGACACCATCTAAACACTGCCAGCGGCTTTTGTTTGGCTGCTGGGATGATGTCACGACGAGGGCCGCGAGCTGTGCTTATGACTCATCTTGGCCCCCGCATCCTCCCCCACACATGCCTCCCCCGACTCACACGCTCAGATGTGCTCACACACACACACTCACATGGGCACACACACACACACGTACACAGTTTTCAGGTGGGGGCTTTGAATGGAGCCTGGCACGGCGATTCCTAAAGATCAAAGGCAGCCGCCTGCCTGTGTCTGTGTGTGTGTGTGTGTGTCACCAGGAGAGCATGTCACCGCTCGTTAACTCACCATTAAGCTGGAGACGCCGATGCCCCCCAGGCGCGGGTACACGTAGTTCCACACCCCGATGCTCCCACGACGGATCCGCTGGCCCACCGCCAGCTCCAGGAAGAAGAGCGGAATCCCGATGAGGAGGAGGAGGATGAAATAGGGCACCAGGTACGCACCTGGGAGAGATGGAAACTTCAGCTGTTTGGCCAGGACCATCAGGCATTTTAATAATACAAAAATGGCTTCAAACACGGAAATGCAGTTTTGATGTAATCAACCCAATAAACAATTTTCTTCAACAAAATGACACGCATACACACACACACACACACACACACACACACAAGGAGCTTCAAATGGTCATACAACCCACTCTGCTCCAACTCCACTAAACCTTGACCAACTGTCACCCCAACCTCTTCTGATGGGCCCAGCATCGTATAGTTAAAAGTCATATGTGGCAAACTCATGAAAGGTTGAGTTGTCTTGAATGCAACTTTAGCATTCACTTGCACTGTAATTAATACATCAGCCACACATGATAGAACTTGACATAGGTGTTTGCAATTGGTTTGCAGATTAATTTCAGGGGATTTCTGCACAACAAGCAGCTTAGGCGTTACATCAATACATCACAGACATTACATCAATAGACTTGTTTCCTCACCCTCTGTAGCTATTTATAGGTCAACTTTTGGCCTGTTTTGACCTTTAAAAACAACAAGTAGCACTAAAGTGTCTGCCATACTACCTCCTCCCTACTACATTTCATCCACATTTCACTGACCTGATGAAATTGACACTACATCAAGCGATGTAGCAGACAGCCAAATCAAGGCACAATGACGTCAGAAGATACCATGGCGACAGTGGCTTTCATCCGGAGAAAATTGGTTTGCCTTGTACCCTACCATCTCAGACTACGTGGGACACTAATGTTTGATGTCAAATAAGACATCCAAACACATAAACTACAAACAACACAAATGAAAGAGGTTCATTATTTCAAGTGAGGGCTGCTGTTTTGATTGTGATAAGAGGTTATTAAAGTCAGGCGGTGCCGCTAGGATATGAAACCGATATTGATTTGATTGGGGTCTCATCTGATGACTCAGTGTGTCTCTGCTGGGCTTCTGTGCTTTTTACACGGGTCTGTAATGAAAGGGAAATTGCAGGTCTGGGGCTGAAGAGGAGAGCAGGGAAGAAGAAAGAAGGATGGGAGGAAACGAGGAGAGGAGAGGAGGGGAAGGGGAGGGAGAACCAGTTGGGATATCATTGCTAGGCTGGGGCTCCATAGTTACCAGATGGGGTAGGTCCTGGGAGAGACTATTATAGTGTCAGGTTTCACTTACAATCACACACTCAAACACAGACACACACACACACACACACACACACACACACACACACACACACACACACTCAAACACAGACAGACACACACACACACACACAAATAATATGCACACATTCAGATTAAACCTGAGCCCATATGTCGTACACCCTGTGCACATATAGAACAGGAAAGAGGATACTGCTGGCTAAAGAATGAGCATTATTCACTATTTTGGAGCTCAGTGTGCATCACAGGAACATTTGAAAGAGCTGGCCACTAAATGAAGATGGGGAATAAAGTCTTTCTGTCACTGGTAGACAGCCAGGAAATCACAGTCACACAGTTATCAGCTAATGTGCTCTTCCAGCCAAATGTGATCCATCTTCTGGGTGAGAAAATGGTCAGGGACAGGACAGGAGTTGATAACACCCACACGCCTATTAATTCCTGCAGGAAGGGTGACAGCAGCAATATGAGCCACTGCCATACTCCTTGTTATACTCACAGGCATGACAGCACAGACTACGTATGTACAAGGTGTGACAGACTGTGGGAATACATCAATTTCTCTTAGTGAGGTCACATTAAGGTCACCTTTTATTGGCTTAAATAAGGATTGATGGGTCTTTTTTTATTGCAAGCCTCTATATCTATATGGTGATGTCACAATGATATGTTGCTCTCATGGTGACTGTTCTGCCTAAACAATGCAAGTTGTATATCGGTGCCTAACAGGGCCATCGTGTATTTATGGTGGCTATCTTGGGACATTGCACCACATATCACCACGGCAGCCCGCTAATCTAAAGACCCTGACACACCAGCCAGAGACTATGCCAGTACGTGAGGAGTTGTAGCCCAACAAGAATGAAGAGTGTTGCTCATGGACCTGTGCCTTGCGTACAAATAGCCATAGGGCTGCAACGGCTTTATATTTCAGATGGTCAGAGAGACAAAAATAGCTATGCTTCCGGCACGGCGTGCCGTCCTCTCCACAGTTTGTAACATAAATCTCCTGGCTTTTTTCCAGGCCGTGTCATTAGGGCCTGCAATTCAATACTCGATCTTAGTAGCGAGATAAACACAGCATCCTTGTTGCACGAATTAGGAAAAATACAAATAGTGACTCACCTCCACCGTTCTTCTGGCACAGGTAAGGGAAGCGCCACACGTTGCCCAGACCCACTGAGAAGCCCACCTGGGCCAGAATGTACTCAATCTTATTGTTCCAGGCTGGGCGCCCGTCCTCTTCATCGTCGGGCGAGGGGTCCGGTTTGCCCTTGGGTGCAGCACCTCCGGCGGGCACGTTCATGCTCATCTGACTGCTCTTGTAGTCCAGGGGCGCCTCCAGGGCCAGGAGGTCAGCCACCGACTCGGTGACATTGTCTTTGCTCTGCTGCCGCAGGGCCACTTTGCTGTGCTTCCTCATGGTGGAGGGTCACCACGTCTATCACCAAATGTGCTTAAGATCAAACTGGCTGCTGTCCCGTTGTGCCTTCTGTCTCGTGTGCTTTGGGTTGTGCTTGCCTGCTTCTGTTGATTAAAGACACATGAGACAGCATGTTAAAAAGACAGAGAGGCAAAAGTCTGACTGATGAGATAAGCTTTTAGGCAGTTAGTGAATGAGCCGGCGCTCATCATAACTAATATGACATCCAACAGTCACCTACTTTTGAGTGAGATGTGTGACAGTCAAAGGCAGGTTAATTAGGGTGCTCTAAATTCCATGATAAATCAACCAAGTGGAGTTGGTTATTTGTTAAGTGATATTTCACCTCATGTTTCCTGACAAAACACTGTCAGTGATGATGGTCCTGACAGTTTGAAAGAATGTAGCTAGTCGGCTTAGTGAGTGATGCCATTCTGATAGGGCTATATGAGCCTGAAACCACAGTGGTTCACACTGCATAGTGTATTAGACACACATTATCCACAGTTTTGTCTGTAACTAATGAACTACATCATCTCAAAGGCAACAGACTATTCTTGCAGACATCAACAAATGAACTATTCAGCCTCCTAACTGATGTATTGTTTTAAAAACATGCTAAGCAACATAATGCTTTTCAAGCAAAAAGCAACTTTTATATCATAGATTTTTATGCTCATAACACAGACTGCACACAGTGAACAGCCTCGATGGCTTGTGAGAATGCCAGGTGTGTTTATCTATCCAGTACTTTTCCACTTACAATCAAAATGGATTTAAGGATTTCACTAAAGCTACCTGTAAAAGCATTGTAAACCTACATGATGTTACAGGTACTTGAAAATGAGGTTAAATGTGCCGTTGTAAGACTCTAAGTCTCTATGCTGTGAAAATAATCAGATTCAAAAAGATAGACACCTTGCTTCAACTATTTAATTATTTTTTTTCTTAATGTCTGCGCTTGTGTGCTATTGGCTTACTGAAAGAAAAGCTGAGTCCCATGGTCTCAGCTTGAACTGGCTGTATTATGGCAGCTCCTGGATAGCGAGGGGATTTGTCAGAAGTGTTCAGACTCTCTAATGCCTGAATTCAGCATCCTGTGAAATTGTGCATGTTTAACTTGGTGGAGGCATTCGGCAAATCCATAAATCCCACTGGGTGATCAGTAGCCATTCCAAGGGACTGTTGGTTTAGGTAAAGGAAACATGTCTGTGGAAACTGCAGTCTTGCATCTCTACACTGACTTGCAAGTTGAAATCAATTGAAAGTCACGTGTTAGAATGCTCAAAGAGGTCCTCACTTAAGCTAAACAAAAGCAAGTGAAGGTAGATGTTATTTCTGACTGCCCTACTTTATGCCACACTGGTGTTTTGCATACCTGTCAAGAGGGCCACCCAGTGCTCAAAAAGACTAGGTAGATAATGAGCTGATTACAATGGTCCCTCTACCTATCAATCTTTACACAGGGTTAGTGAAAGCAGTGGCTGTTGTGGAAGGTGATGATATTTAATCAGAGCAGAGGCAAGCCAGTGGAGATTAGTCGGATCACTAGGACTTTGAGTGTGCAGGCAGACTTCTTAAGGAGGTGCCCGTCCTGGCCCCGGCCCACCCAGAGCCCAGCCCAGCTGCACGCACATTGCATTCCATGACAGCTCCAATAGTGCTTTGTCACGACATGGTCAAGCCAGCTTATCTGATTCACACAATCACTCGCCTGGATTTCAGCCTTTCCCTCAATTACAAAAATGAAAGGACATCCTTGTGTCTACCATGGCCTGCAGTTTTCCACATAGGTTTCAGAATTAGAATACAGTACATGTATGAGTGTATAAATAAGGGTCTGGAATTGCATACATCTACATACATAAAACTGCAACCAAGACTCTGTTGAAAAGGTGTTTAAAATAAGTTTGGCATTGAGACGTCTTGCTACTTTTACAAAGAATCCAGATTTCACAACAGATTCAAAGTTAACAATCAATTCAAAGTTTCATCAAAAGCTGTGCAGTAGACTACATGAACACTACTGATGAGAGATGATGCAGCATGCATACCATAGAAACTCCCACAGCCAAGTCGTACAACAGATATCAAAGATGACCTTAGAGACATTTTGTGCACTCATACCCAAACACTAACCAAATGCTTATTAGCTTAGATAAAAGATGCCTCAAGCTGGGGATACAGAATATTTGGCTAAATATAAATATTGTTCCCTATAAGAGTGATAACATAGCCCACCAATTATTCTGCCTCTGAGCAAACTATGTTGTTTTGAAAACAGAGGATAATGTTCCATCTAGTGCCATCAAAGAGGGATGTAGTCTGGTTTTATCAGCTTTGGTTGCTAGGCAATGTAGCACAAACTATACTCTCCTGGACTTCTGCTTTATCTGAGTGTAGAGAACTCAAGTCAAAGCCACTGTTTTAAACAGACCATTTCTGAGAGATTGACACACACCATTAACTCTTCAAGGGGAGATAACAGAGACAATCTACACTGTGGGGAATCCGTGCACCCAACTGGTCAGAACAGAACATGTATCAGTGTTAAAAAAGAATGGAACAGGTTGACTGCAGTAATGGATACTTGCTGGATACCACTGTAGATTAGGGAGATACTCAAGCTAACTCTATATTCATCAGTCTATGTTCTTCTTGCAAAAAGAATGTAAAACCATCTTTCCATTAACATCATATTTTTTTGCAGATGTGATTTCACCACATGGTTTTTCAAACCGGTCATCTGTCTAACCTACTTTCAACTGCCCTCCAAGCTTTGGAATATTATCCCACCTTGCAATCCATGGTTCTGTTTACATGGCAGCAACAAGTCAGTGCTATTAGATACACCAGCAGTTCTTTCTATGGACAAAAGGGGGCCCTACACTCACTAATTATACATGATCGTTTTTCTATTTATGTAGGCCTAAAATCTGATCATCAAGCTCTCTCAACAGACTCAACATATTGTAACTATTACTTTGCGAGGGACGTTACAAGCAGAATGTAAATGGTACAGTAATGGGCCTAGATACCTAGAGGCCTAGATGAAAACATGAATGAATAGGCACCAGACACGCGCGTCACGCGCTTTGTAAGCGACAATGTGCGCTGGGATTTCGAAACCAATTAAGAACTATCTTGTCTTTTGTATTCTTCTGTGTACTCGCAGATCAACCAACCAGAATTGATTTTTGTCTGCATATCATAACAGCCTGATTTGTACCTTACTATTAAAACGTCATACTAAACGTGATGCGCAGGTGTGTTACTAGAAAAAAATTGTACAATGCGCGAAATTGAACATTATCCCATTTGTTGTGCTTCCGGAGGTTATGTTGAGCTGAACCATGTCGGTTAAAATGGCTTAAATGTAACGGTCGACGTGAGCATCATTGTCAAGGTCAAATTACGATGCATTTCGTCTGCTCATAAGGTGTTAATTCAATCATCCGAAAAAAATCACGGCAAGCCCGGACAGTTACAATGACAGCGTTAACATGTCACACCTATTTAAGTAAAGTTAAAATTTTAAAGGCGTGACAGCAGGTGTTGACACAGACTTCTGAGGCAATGTAGGACAACATCGGTCACGCCAAAATTTCCAAAAGCGCAGAGCTCAAAGCCAAAGTAACTGACACCAATACAACACCTTATTTTAATTACAACAACACATCCTGTAAAATTGTCATTCCCATCAATGGTGCGTACAGTTACTTGTCGTTTACAACAAGCCCGCTTAAATTTTCTGTCTTTTACGTATCTTCATTTAACCACAATGGCAACATATCTTACCGCGTCGGTCTTGAAAGGTGTCAATCAACACTTCGTTGTCAGTCCCTATAAAAACTTGACCCACAACGGCTGCATCCTCGAAGATAGGTGATGAGTAATTTTTGGAGGAAGGCTGCTTGCTTCATTCAATCACCGTGCCTTTCTTCTGGGCGCACAGCGGTGCGTGCCAAAGCCAATGTGAAACGTAAAGTCTGACGCAGAAACCCCAAGGGACTGGACAGATAGTTCAAGTAATAGTACAATTTTGTCTCATGATTGTACAGAAACGTCACTAATCTGTTATTGTACTGCAGTTCTCAAACGACTTTGCCTCCAATGTGACAGCGTACCATTTTATATTTTCCTCACGATTCTGAAGAAGGTAGGCTGATGGATATTCGGCGTTGCACGCTAATACTGACGCGTGAATCACCATGCGCATCTACGTCAGCAGCTGCTGAATAGGATTTATTCTCATCTGCAGTAGTATTTTCTGAAAATGCAAAAAAGTCACGGCAGCTAAAGGGCAGAGCAAACGTACTATTTTCCGATCTAATTTCACATTGGGACAGGTGGAAGGCCAGGGGGTGTGTTTCGACATAGGTTAATTGAAGGCGTAATACACGTGAAGTAGAGACAGTCACAGTCATTAGTCAGCTGATGCCCACATGGCTTAAAAAGAGACATCGTTCACAGTGACTTTAAGCATATCTTGCTCATTTTGAGGTGTCCTTGGCAGTCTCTCTGCCATCCTTTCTTTTTCCATTTTTATTGCAGAGGCAAAGAAATCTACCATTTACTACTTTTTAAGAAGACCAGAGCAAAAAAAATAAATATTTTACAATATTCTGTATTATTCAGTGAGAATGAATATGCACATTTAAAGTGATGAATTTCTCCATAGCCTATTGCAGCCACTGTGTCATGTTAGTATCCTTGAGGGCTTTGCTTCAGAGTGTGTCATTGGGTACCTCAGAGACAGATGCCTATACATCACCTGCCTATCAAACTAACTATTTCCTCCAGTTGCTGCAAAGACCTGATGCAGTGCCAGGCTCATCTCTCTTCTTGACACGTGGGAAGTGGTCTGCCCTTGGTGTTATTTTGCTGTGTGCTGTGATGAATGTCTGATGCCTTTAATAGAGATTGATATCAGGACCTCTGGCTTTATCTGACTTGGCACATACTGTTTAATTACAATCCCATTGTTCCTGTTTTTCCCCCTCATTTTCACTTTTTGTCTTGCTGGACATATTGGAAATTGTGAAGCCGTATCAAGAATCACTATCTTTCACATCCCATCCTCTCTGAGCAGTCACATAACACATTGTGGATGGAACGATAAACAGCCTTTGTTATTTGCTTTGTCATCCAGCAATGGTGATCAAATATCACCAAGTACCATCAGCTGAGGCGTCCAATGTCCACCTCAGATAAGAAGCGTCAGAGATGGCCAAGAAAAACAGCGGATTTGAGTCACAGTCCAGCAATGGTGACAGAGGGATCCCAGAGATCTTTGAGGCCCCTGTCTGGAGGGGGCCGTGTGTGTAAATAGAGTCGGCTTTGGCTGTGGATGCCTCCTCAACCCTCCCCCCTGGGTGCAGAAACAGCTCCCAGGCACAGCTGTGTGAGGGGTGAGGCGGCTGCCTGCCACACGGACCCCCTCTGTCAACAAACAGGTACAGTTAGTCAGCTGCAGTCAGCGGAAGTAGGAAGAGGCATGTGGGAGAGGGGCTCACCTTAAGCCACCCCCCTTTCCCCCTCACTCCTTACCTCCCTCTGTCCTGCCCAACCCACAGCAGATGTTGGGGAGAGCGCTGTGTAAATACTGCAGAGAGGATTAAATCCAAATTTTGGAGGTCCTTGGTGGAGACTCAGGAGGAAAGAGAGGAGCCCTTGAGAGCCTGCTAGTGTTTGCTTGTTGAGCTAATGGAGGAATGCACTAATGCTCACGCGGTATAAGGTTACAGGGGGAGGCTTTTCAAGAGTGTTCACGCGTCGGACTGCTTTGTGTCTGCCGAGGTTTAGTTTGAAACACTGAGGGGAAAACCACCCCCAACACACACTTCCCCATGATGAAAGAGGATTTTGGTCTGTGATTGGTGAGGATGTTGCAGTGGTTTCAATGCTGCTCTGACAATAGTTTTTTTTTTTTTTTTTTTTTGACTGAGTCATCCAGCAATCCCTTTTGCTGCATTATATCACAGCCGTCAGTGATATGAAGCATCCTGAACATGCGGGTTTGTGGCTGCCTTGCCCCCCTCCCTGGAATCACAAGGCAGTGTGTTTGGATGAATGCTGCAAGCTCCCCATTCGCCTCCAGTCTCTCATGTGACTCACCTTGTAAGGGCCAACTGCTAGGATCTGTTGCTATGGCAACCAAAGATCATATGATTGTTACTCACTCTGAGGGTTTTTTTTTCCCTTCTTCAGCACCATCTTGTTTTCTATGGCTTGTGTGCCATCGCCGTTGAATGAAGCATTGAATGACTTTTAAGTAGCACAGGATATCACAGAGGGCTTATGTTTGTTTGCTTCTGTGGTGGCTGTTTGCAGGATCATAGAAAAAGAAAGAGTGAACTGTTTCTTTTGACCGTGAAAATCTCTGGAACTCATCGATGTGTCGCTAATAACTTGGCCACCCGTTGTCTTTGGGATGTCAGCGGATGCAAGATGAATCATATTATTGTAACTAAATTAATCAGCATATTAAAATGTTCTTCCCTGCCATAACATACCCGAAAGCTAAAAAACAGAAAAGAGAGTGACAACAACTTCAATTGCAGTCTAACGAGAACTAAGTGATATTTTTAGACTCGGCTGTTACATTGTTCTTGATTTAATACAGACAGATTACTGGTATTCAATTATTAAGTAATCACTTCTGCCATCCCGACCTTGAGGATGATGAATTCCTGTTGATGGACTCTAGTGGTGCAGGAGTAATAAAAAACAATCCATTACATGAGAGCTCTCTGCCAAAGCTGCTCCTACCCTTGTTCTGCTTTATGACAGGGAGAGTAGCCACAATGAGACACTGTGGTGACAAAAGATGATGACAGAAATGCTTTGAAAATATTTTAGAAGGTCAAAGCCCCAAGGCTTGCTACATATGAGGTCCAGTACTGTATGTGACATGACTGATGGCTGGCTGAAATTCTTTTTTTTCATTCACAATTTAATTGTTTTTGTACATACATACAAAACATACACAACCTATTATACAACGTATAGTACGATACAGAGTGAGCAATCAAAGAAGAAAGACAAACAGAAATAAATAAATAAATAAATAGCTGTGAAATTTCAAACAGGCATCTTCCATCATAACAATACCCCGCCCCCCCTCTTGTTTTGCATTGAATTGTTACAGTATTTGCTCTAGAACATCACTTGGGTATAGTTTTAACATCTGATATGCCTTATGAAATTCTACCTATCGGGAATTATTGTCAGACTGTAAGCGAAAATGCTGACACATGAGCATGAGGTAAGATGGAGTAGATTACACTTCTGTGACCGCAGATTCATAAAAACAAGATCTTTGCGAGAGCTCCAGAGGTCTGCAGTGCTGCCCAGTCTGCAGTGGGCAGACTTTCTGGAGCAGAACTGGCTGGCTCTTTGCTGTATAGCGCCATGAGACAACGTTATTGTAAAAGGCGCTGTATAAATCAAATTAATTTGAATAAGGAGAGTGATGTCTGAGGGTGCAGACCTGTGATGGTGTGCAGGGCGTTCGGTCCTCAGTCACATTCCTCAGGAACCAGGTCAGGCTGAATGAGTTTTGGGTTCCTTCCTGAGCTAATGGAGTCTGTAATGGGGATTACTGAAGCTTGCTTGTGGCTGTCCAATCATGTGAATTTACAGCTGATAAGCTGCAGTTTACAGAGCCAATAATTTGATCATATACAACTGCTGTCTTACAGCTGTAACAAATAACCAGAGGACAGAGTGCAACCATCTGTGCACCCCTAATAGGGTTGGTAGAGATGCAGTGACCAACTTGGTATAAAATGTCAAATTTTGTGAGGGAACAGCCAAACGTTTTTTTTTCTCTCTCTCTCCTACAGACTGCTGTAGTGAACATTTGCACTAAACAAGTGAAGTTGAAGAGGTTATAATTGATTTAAAACATAGTATGAGTAAACACTGCAATCAGATAAAAAGCAAATGGTAACGCCTTAGATTCACTAATGGGTCCACATGTAATCTGTTGAATAGCACTGGGATGATTTGTGCCTAAAAACAAACTTGCCAGAGTCTGTATTCACTGATGGGATTTAGAATAAAGTAAGTGCCTTTTTAGATGAGGGCATGGTAAACAGAGCATCACTCATACATTCATTCATATGTGGTGACCTCATGTTACAGTTAATGTAAACTGGCAATCAGTTTTACAGTCATTATGTATGAATGGTTGAACATGGATGTGTTGTGTATGGACTGATCCAGTTTCCACTTGGCGCTAAAATCAGCTGAGGAGAATGAATGAAAACTCAGTTATGGACTGAAAAATCAGTTATTCTAAATAGGTTAAACAACAGATAAAAGTATTGCTGAGATTTTTATTTCTTCTTTTTAGTTATATGTAGCATGTTCTTGAACCGGTGAATGAGGAGATGGTCAGAACCAGTGATCTTTAAGGGCTAACAACTCAAGTGTTGTTAGGCTGAATGACAAGCCAGACTATAACATCAAAATGTATAGTCTGGCCATGACTGATAAACCGGACTTGATCCAAGGGGCGGAATCAGTGGTTGTCTTTCAAACTGCCTCAGCAAATGCATAATTCTTTGACACAAATAACTTCCAAAGAAAAGCCGAAGTTTAACTCCCCCAAAGTCGATGCCAAAGTCAATAAAAAAAAACACTATCCCTTGGCCACAGCCATCTTAGTTGTTTTGCGCCATCACAGCCCTGTCATCAACATGCCTAGCCTGCCCAATGACTCTACAAAGATTGAGCCTTGATAGAAGACCTACTGAGGCCCTATGGTGTGTGGCTAGATGTACTGGCAGAGATAATTGTTTGATACCGCTAGGGTAGATGTATTTCTAGGCTAGCAGAATGGCAGCCTACCAAGTCCAAACTTTGTCAGGCAAACATACTTAGGTCAGTAAGTTAGTCAAGAGGTAGAACCCTCTTTCCTTTGATTGTTTGCACTGTATAACAATTCATATTGTGAGACATGCTTGAACATATCACACTTGTTCTGCTGGAGTGTTTTCGTGGCCTACAAGACCACTAACCAGGACAGCCGTGTCCATTTTAGTATTCAGCATCTCTCCCGCCGCCTGTAATATTGTCAGGCTGCTGCCTGCACACGAGAAGCCTCATTAGCTCCCTGACAAAGCCTCTCCCCTCTCTCTCCCCAGGAGAACACGTACAAGCCACCATCACACTCTGACAGATGGCCAACGACCTTCCAAACGGGGATGAGTCGAATAGACACAATCAATTGTCGTATTCGAATTAGATGTTTCTCCTACCAAGAAAAGGAGGCAGTGTGATGTCTTATTGCCCTCAATAGGCGATGTGCTGAGCAAATGATTGTCTAAGATAACATTGCTTTTGTTAAGATGTGTACTAGCTTGGCAAATAGACAAAGTATAATTGCACTGAAGCATACATGTAAAGAACAACACAGAGCACTCGCAATATACATAAAACACCTCAATGCCCATTCACAAGCTAAAAGGGGGTAGGTAGGTTACAAACAATGTGTTGCTTGTACTTCACCAATGTGTACCTAATCAGTGATAAATGAATCAGCCATTTATCCACCTAAATTACAATGTTGATCAATCGCATGGTTTTATATTTTCTATGCTCATGTCTCATACAGGAAGCAATGTGAGAGAGGAGAAAGAGGCACATCAGCAAGGACCAGTAAGCAGAACTGCCCCTTGTGGTGCTAGACTCTCAAGAATGTGAGAACGCTTCCGAGTTGCTCCTTTTCACGGTGATTCATCAGTGATCTAATTTGACTCATGTCTCTATCCACTCTGAAAATATCTTGTTTTCATTTGGTGATATTAGAAAAAAAAAACAGATTAAGTTGGATTAGCATAGTTTATGGTTCATTCTTGGCAGGCCTCAGATTTAAGATTCATTTCTCTTTATAGGGCAGTAAATGTGGGAAATGCTCAGCTTACAAAATTCTATTGGGCATTGTCCTCATTTGTGTGTGTGTGTGTGTGTGTGTGTGTGTGTGTGTATGTGTGTGTGAAGGAGAAAGAGTGGTACTAACATGCATTTGTATTGGTGCAGATCTCTTTGATGTAGGTGGTTAAATCTATAGCTTGTTACCACTTGCTGTTTTAACTGAATTATAAACTCATGAATATGCATGTGTAAATCACTGTTCCTTTGCCAGTAGGTCGAGAGGCTTGCGCTGTGTGGCTTTATATGTCTACTACTCACTTGCTGGGAACAGATGGGCTTTGCTCACCTTAAATGTTCTGACCAGTCACAGGCTGGCCACCACAAGCTGCTCTGAAAGAGAGCTGGTCAGCACTTCTCTGCTTGGCTCCAGCCATATAGGGCTATTGTCACTGTAACAGCCATCGGCTACTGACTCTAGAGCAGTAATACTCACTCTGCATTGTGTAGGATTGACTGAGCACTACAGTTAACCCAGGCCCCCATGATCCTCTGAAAGAGCTGATGCACTGATGTTTCTATTCCGCATGAATATATCCTTGTCTTACATAACGCCTCGTAATGTACACGACTGATGGCAGGGTTGAAAGGGTTAAATCACTGTTAATCTCTTGTTAGTGCTGGGAGGTGTGATGATTTAGCAGATGGCCTCTCGCAGACATGCGGTGGGCCGTTGCGGATAGAGCAAGTGTGTGCTGCTTACGCAACCCTCAGAGATGCCAGGCCTCGTAGTCTGTCTGAAGTCCACCGCATTAAATGGGTTCTCTTAATGAGGAAGCAGTTGTGAGTCACTACAATTAACAATGAAAATGTAATGCCTTGGGCTCAGTCCACTGAAATGCACAGAGTTCTTGTTGATTAGTGTTCCGGTAGGCGCTCACTGTTCAGTTTCGGTGCAGGAGAACAGTGATTTTCAGTCTGTTGATTTCCATTCAGCTCTCATGATCACAGTCATGCCTACTGACCTGTCTGTGTTTGTGCTTCTGCTTTGTTGTTATTTTTATGCTATTGCCCTGTGGAGCGGAGTGGATTACCCATGGTAAGTGTAGGTGAGGTGAGTGTGCGGCCCAGGAAACTGTGTCTGTGTGAGGGGTCTATATGACAAAGGTTGCTATGACGAGCTTAATCCTGTACCATGTTGTTCCCCCGGTAATCCTGCATGACATTTCTCTCATGAATCTGTTAACATCTTCTTTTACTAGTTAATCCTTTGGTCAGTTCCGTGTGCGTGCAGCTCGCCATCTCCCTCTGAGTGTGTGTATGCGTGGGTACAAATAAGCATGTGCATGTGTGTGTGTGTAAGTGTGTGTGTGTGTGTGTGTGTGATTCCACATGTGACTCTGTAATATTGTTTATGGACAGCATTGCTACTGTATACGCTAGCGCCAACGTTTACTTATATAAGTTTTCATGACTACATCAAAAGAGGATTTGTAAAGAAATCCCACATTACATCGTACTGTCATATCAACAATGACATTATGAATTTCAGAACCAATTTAGAATTTTATACTAAACTGCACTGCACTTTATTCATATGGTAGCTCGCAGTAGTTAATGTGTTTAAGACTATGTTATATCATGGATCTCACATTTTAAAAAAGCTTTCACTACTCGATTCCCCTCAAACATCTGATCCAGGATGGCTATGCAGAAGTTAAACATTTGTGTTTAGATATGTGTTTGGACAATTATGTAGATGAGAACTAGGATTCAGACCTGAATTCTGAGAATTACAATCAAATGTATTACTGCTAGCTGAATGGCCAGCAATGAGCTTAGGTCCCGTATCGGCCCATTTTGTCTAAAGAGTCATTTGTTTGTGGAGTTCAAAGTGACCTGATAAATTCCAAAATCACTGCTATTTTTAGCATAAAGAGCTTTAAAATGTCATTAATAATGAGAAACATCATCCCCCATCATTTCATACCTCCACTCCTCAAATCAGCATCCCCGCTGCCTGTTTTGCAGTACTGACAGTAAGCGTGAATGTACATAACTGATCAGAATGGAATATTTTTTTGAAGTTGTGAATTTATATGCATACTGTGTATCATCATGACCCTAGAGCACATTTGTACCGACACCCACTCAAACCATCAATATTAAAACACTTGAACAATCATCTACATACATGTACTCTGTCCATATTGTACAAAACCATCTAACAAAACTCACATGTTAACACTGTCTGTCAC
>JAVQKI010244706.1:0-11896 GCA_036025975.1 Nematalosa erebi
TTTACCTTAAATTACAAATTGAAACCTCAAACTAGAGCTTACACCATTCCCAATTTACAGACGAAATTAAACAGTTATATACAAGAGTACAGTTTAACATTTAAGTTACACTTTTCAGATGTGCAAGATTAAGCAATATACACAGGGAAACAAAAACAGGAATTTCCTTAAATAAAATTTCAAGTTCAACTCACAGAGACTGCTGGTAATACGGATGTAGGTTTGCTAAAATATGGAACTTCTGTCTGTGAATTAAACAAAGGCCATCCACCCACTACTTTCGCAGATCCATTCCAACACCAGTCGCCATCGGCTTCCATTACACAACTGTGCGACAATTGCTACAGAGCTGTGTTGAAAACTCAATTTTAAGTCATAATTTTCAGTCAAGATAATGGAAAAAATCTGCTTATCTTGCTTGAAATTTATTATTAATTAAATATATATACACAAATGAAGCCCAATGAAATGATTTACCATTGAAGGACATGAGGGAGAAAATGTCCCAATTTCACCAGTAGTGAGGACTGGAAGTCAAACGTTACTAAAACAGGGCATTAATCTCTACATCAGCAGTGCCCTCCACCTCTACATTCTGTACATTCTGATTGAAAGCAAAGAATAAACACAAGACTTCAAATTTTGTCCTTCAGCATAAACACTGTAGCACATTTCACATAAAAGAGAGGAAATAAGGAATCTTCTGACTCCAAACCGATTCCCTTTTGATCTCGCCACAGAAAGACAAATTCTGACAGGAAGTCTTACAGTAGGTTCTGTCTGAAACCGTCAAACAAACCGCCACTGTACCGATAGCTTTACATCATATATGAAGACAATTCATATTACATTCTTTTACTGAAAAAAAAAAAAAAAAAAAAAAAATCAACCATCGGTCCTCTGTCTTTCAGCAAATGGCATGATAATCCACCAAGTTGGTGGTTTGGTTTCTAAAAGGTGGAGTGTGAGTGAGTGAGAGAGTGTGTGTGTGTGTGTGTGTGTGTGTGTGCGTGTGTGTGTGTGAGAATAAGGGGGCAAAATGGTGTAGGCACAAGGCAGCTCCACTGATGTCGGGCAATGCGAGGTGTGCAGAGGTTAGGCTTGGTTCAGTCTATGGAGGTCTGCATCCTTAGGGGTGAATGAGTGGAAGGGTATCCACATTGTATGGGGTTAAGACTGCAACTGAATAAATATGTGACATTGGGCTGCAAACACCATGTACCTGTTTAAACACAGTGACATAACCTAGAAAACACAAGTAGTAGACAAGATGACTTGCCATTGATGCGGAGGCTCGAGTGAATGCAGAGGTGGCATTTTTGAAATCTTGAATCTTGGGGAAAAATTAAAAACATTTACATCAAAGGAAAAGGCCATCGACGCAGGATATGAAATCTCTATAATCTAGTAGCTCAAGTGGACAGCCAGTGTTTCTCAGTGTCACTGAAAAAATAAAACAAAAAATAAAGCTTACTCAAGTTCACCGTTAGAAGCAGATATCTGTAGCTAAGAGTGTGTAGAGGTTTAGTACAGGGTGTGAAGTGCGCGCACAGATACCAGGTAAGACACTAGGGAAGCTCTTGAAAAGTTCAACACTTTCCTTTGCGTTTCTTTGTTTTTGTTTGTTTCCTGCCATCTCTTTCGGCATAATGCAGAGCGTTCCTTCATTTCTTGAGGGATTGCACAGAGGAATGATCCAGGATGCACTGAATGATCAAAGATGCAGAGGATCACATTTCAATCAAAAAAAAAAAAAAAAAAAGGATTCTTAGCCACAGCTGAATGAAGACAAAAGAGAGTTCATGACAGAGAGGGCTGTGAGAGTTGTGAGGTTTTGAGAGGGTTGTGAAGTAAAAGTCAAAAGGATTGGTCTGTGGCTGCAGTCCAGCAGTCGTAAGCATCGTCTTATGAATAGAGAGGTTTGAAAAGCCTGACCAGCCAGGGCGAGTTCCTCTCAAAATCCACTCAATGCAGAGACCTCCAATTAGTCCCGCTCACCATCTTCACTGCTGCCTGTTAAGCAAGAGGGAAAAGGGGGAAAACTTTAGATTATTATCATCAATATCATTATCATTATGAATTAGCTTCCCAAAGATGATCTCATCCAGATAGAAATGTTCTGCCATTAGTGTGTCTTACCCCCTTGCTCCATGTCGGAGTCGGTGAGGTGCGTGAGTGAGAAGCTGGGGATGCCTGCTGGAGAGATGGAGAAGCGGGAGTAGGAGGAGGCGGAGCTGGTCCAAGTTGTGTCTGTGCCCCGGTTTTGGGGGGGTGGAGAGAAGTAGTTCAAGGCACCTACGGGTGAGGGCTTGGAGGCCGCCACGCCGCCGGCCGCCTTGGCAAGAAAGGAGGGCTCGGGCGAGGAAAAATCATCGTCCCACTCAAAACCACCACCTACAGAACAGAAACATATTCAGACATCATAACAGTGCTGTTAGCAGAAGAGCACACTATGTATGTTTACAGGTAAACTTTGTGAATAGCCTTACCTTCTTCATCAGTGGAGCTCTCTGTCGAGTTGGCAAACCCTTTCAGGTACCCAGTGGACTGAGCAGGGCTACTGAATTCTGACACCTGATTGTTGGATCCAAGAGTGTGGTCTCCCAGCTCTTTTGTTGGCGTCTCCTGTTGTGGCAGAAACGTAAGAAACTTGCTAAAACTGAAAACTGGCAAGTATAAAGATAGAATGTACCAGTTTTGAGTTACAGCTAGGCATCAGATCTTACCTGATCAAAGAGGTAGACGGTGACATCATCAAAGAAGCACACGGCTCTTTTAGAACTGTTAGCACCATTGGTGTCCGCATCTGCTGGTGTTTTGTTTACAGCTAGCGATGTTGGCTTGAGCAGGCTCTTGAGGTTGTGTGCATCGCTGTTGTCGGAGATGATCTGCGGAACTGGGTGCTCCACATCGTCCTCGCTCTCCTCGCTGTCGCTGTGCAGGCGGTAGGCGCTGGGCCTCTCATCATCCGAGTCGTCACTGTTCTCATCCTCCTCGTCTGCATCCATGCCATCCTCCAAGGCACCTTCCCGGCGGCCCAGATACCGCCCCTCGCTGTCTGGTTCTTTCCTACGGGGGAGCTCTTCGGCATATGTTCTGGTAAGCTTGGCGTGGACCATCGAATGTGGACGTTGGGTGGCGACGGAGGCATTTGTTGAAACTCCTGTGCTTACATTGGAGATGGGCGGGGAAGGCTGCGAATCAGATAGAACAGCCGTCCCCTGGAGCTCCTGCAGAGAAGCTTCAGCAGATTCCAATCTGTCCTTTGAGCTGAGGGCAGGCTCAGGCACACCATTCCTTGTGGACTCTGGGAGCCCAGCATCAGTGAGGCCAGATGCAGGACTAGACGAGTCATGTGACCCCTCTTTCTGTGAATTAAGCATCTCCTGGTGGAGAGTCTCTTGAGGAGTGGTTAAGTTAAGCTCTACTTCAGGAGACTCCCCGACCAAGCCTGGAGTCTCGACGGGTGTCCCCCCGTTGGTCTCCTCGGGTCGCCTGTCGGTCTCAAGCTCGTTGTCTGAGAAATAGGCAGAGTCTCTGTAGCTGCCTGCGGTGTAGACGTCCTCACCCGAAGCAGGGGCTGCCTCCTGTTGGTCTGCTGCGACTTCCTCTTGTTGCACATCCTCTTCCGCAGCGTGTCCGTTCTCAACCTCGGACACGATGATCTCTGGGAGCACCAGAGATGATGAGGAAGCTTCCGTCGAGGAGCTTGCATCGGCCTCCCCTGAGGAAGATTCCTGGACCAGCTGCGAGTTCCACTCTGGAGACTCCAGGTTCTCTGTCTCGTAGCCGCTGTCAGCCGTCTTGTAAGGAGGTTGCAGCTTGCTCGGTGCTGGGGTGCTGAGTGGCTCTTCTTGACCCTCAAGCCTGTGGATGTCGAGTGAGTCCAGGGAGTCAGGCGTCTCAGCCGAGCTCTCCATGGTTGGCAATGGCGAAGAAAGGCTGTCGTCCAAAAGACTGTCCTGACTGATCTGGTCAAGACAAGGCTCAGACACTTGCAGGGAGGTCCTATCATGAGACAGACCATCGGCAAAGCTGTTGTCCTCATCTGTGTATGTTGGCAGGTGGTCCGTTTCCATTTCTGTGTCCAGGCCCTTGTCAACATCTACAGCAGAGTCCGCTAGTGAGGCAGCACTGTATGGGTCTTTGTCTTGCGCAAACAGGCCAGTGGGTTCTGAGGAAGAGGCATGATTGAGTTCTTTACAGTCCGTTCCTATGGGTTGTGGTCGCATGTGATCCTGAAAGAGTCCTAAAGGGTCTTCACTACTGGGTATTTTGGCAACGGTGCACATCGATTCTGGAGTGGCACTTGGATTGAGCACAGGGGACTGGGGACCAGAGGCCAGACATGCTGGGACTGGCACTACGAGGCCCACTGCACTCGGAGAGGTAGAGGAAAGACTGGAACTAATCTCCAATTCAGGAGAGAGCGGCGCAGTTGGTTTGTCACTAGGAGAGCCACTACTGACAGGCGACAAGTTGCTACTACTGACCTCTCCTGACAGTGAGGTTTTCGAAGGCACCAAAGTTTCATTTCCCAAAGGCAGCAGAGGCCCCCCACAGTCAAAGCCTGAGAAGTCCAGTAGTTCCGCATTTGATTGGGGGGCAACGTTTGCTACAGATTTTGCAGTGTTCTCACTTACGGACGCTATGTCCATGACCTCCTTACTCTCTGAAACGCTTGTGATTGTGCTGCCATCAGAGCTGCCTTTCGGCTCCAACTTACCCAAATCTGGGCTCTCCTTCATTAAACTCTTTTCCTTGAGATACACAAAGTTGTCAGTGAGCTTCTCCGTGTTCAGAAGTCTCAGGACATCTGGATCGTCCATCTCACTGTCCTCCAGGAGTATGTCTCTCAGTCCCTGCTGTCCTAAAAAAGCTGGACTGCTCGGGTCTGAGCTCTGAGACTGAGACTGTGTAGTGGCCTGGGCCTGGGGAGAGCTCCCTGGCTGGAGGCCACTGTTTTTGCTCAAATCGGGAAGTTCCAGGAAACCTGTCCTCCACGAATGGGGCTCCTCCAGCTTCGAGTCACCCTCGCTGAATATGTTGGTGTGGAAGGGACTCTCCTGCTCACTGGAAGACCATGTGTGGCTGTCAGGCATGAAAGAGTCCTTGGAGTCCATGCTGCCGTGGAAGAAGTCCGCGTCGGTACTCGACTCGTCCATGCGCGAGTCATGCAGCATGAGGAACTGCTGGGAATCAGGGACTGGCTCGGCTTTGGCCACCAAGTCCTGGGAGTCAGTGGTGCTCTCCTCTTGGTCCTCCAGCTGGATGTAGTAATCCTTCCCAGAGGCCACCTCATGGGCATCAAACACTGGCAGGATGCCTGGCACGCCTTGGGCAGGAGGACTGGAGCGCTGCTGCGGCAGCTGCTGCACTCCAGAATCCCCTGCCGACGGAGGGAAGTGAGCATGTATGTCCTGGCTGGGCACAGGGAAGAATACGCTGTTGTAGTTCAGTGCGGAGTCAACAGCAGGGCGGCCATGGTTGTCGTAGTGGTCGTGCTTGGCGCCCTCCCACACATATTCGAAGCTGAGACCTCTGCTGGTCTCGGTGACCGTGAGCATCTCATCCGGCTCGCCGCCCTCATCCAGCGTCTCCAGGATGGGGAAGGACGAGTGGCTGACGGTGGTCTGGCGGGCGCATGGGTTTGGCCGCAGAGCGTTCCAGCGCTGTTCAAAGTCATCCTCCACGTCCTTTTGGCCCTGCATGCGCAGGTAGGTGAGCAGACGGTGCACCTCCTCCGCAGTGGCCCGCTTGTCTGGGGGCAGCCAACAGAACTGCAACACCTCGTACCTGCACAACCACACAAACACTCAGTGAGCAGACATCCTCATAAATTCACAAAGGCCATCAGTATCCATCTCAAAGAATAAACATTCAGTGGTCCAGCAGTGTAATAACTGTTAAGATGCGTCTTAAGTGATGTACTCTGTTGACTATAGGCTGCCATGCTGCTCAAATTGTATGTGCACTGAACATCTTGTTATCCCCCTCAATGTGTCTTTTCTGGGGTCAAAATAAACATATACTATGTATACAATGTCCTGTGTGAAGAAATACAAATCAATACAACATCCAACTCAATCTGCATCCAAACTTATAGTTTATAAGTTTATAATAATACTGTAATCCCTATTTCTTCATAGAGTATATTTTCAGCCCTCCACGCACCATCTCTCTGAGTATGGCAGGTCCAGCTGGGGTTTGAAGAGTTTGATCTGCTGGTCCCTGATCACGTGGGTCAGCACTTCTCTATCGGACAGGTGAGGGTAGGGCTGGTTGGCGTTCTCAAACAGCTCCCAAAGAGTTATTCCCAATGCCCTGCAAAGCACAAACACAAAGAAACAACAAAGATCTCATTCACGCTACAGAAACAGGAACAACCTAAAAACTAAGAGAAGGGGGGTGGTTAGACCAGTAGCAATCTGGCCTCATTTGACATGCCTAAACCTATAATATTGACCTTTCTGATTTAAGGGGAAACCCGTATTAAAAATGACTCAGAACATGGAATGGGATAGGCATATTACATAATGAGCTGAAAATTACCTAGCCTTATAGAGATGGTGACTACTCTCAAAATAAGTCTGTATTGCATAAGGGCCTGGGCTATGTGGCACAGCGCCACAAAGGGATCATTTGGAAGGCAAGAGAATTCTGCCTATATGTGCCAACGGGAGCCAGCGAAAAGAGCCGCTCTCGCTCTCGGCCTCGGGGCTCGATCGCAACCTTGCCCGGGAAATGGAGATTTACGAGCACTGACAGGCAGCACCTGCAACATTAGTGGGGAGGCTCACTTTCAAGGCTCTCGCTGACCCTCCCGGCTGTGGGGACACGAAGACAGGATGCCAATCAGCCTCTGATCTATACTTGCAGCAGCAGGCATTGCAGCACAGCGCAGCGCTCAGCTGGACATGGTGGCATGAATGTCCCAGCCAACATCATCATTGTGATGGCTCCTTACGAATGGTGTGCTCTTATTACTTATAAGGGCAAGGCCAGGAGTTACGTTTGCTTGTTTGTTTGGGTTGGTTACCATCGCTATGGCTGATCTCCATGTTAAATTAACATCAAATAAAATAGAAAACTCACTGCATAGACTGCAGCCACATAACTGTATGGTATTTTTGATGTTCTGACGGTCATGAAAACAGTCTGGGGAATCACACTTCTTCTCTTCACTCAAACATCAGCATAACCACATTTTTATTTTAAGTTCTACATTAACGCAACTTCCAAAATGACAGGATTTTTTTTCCTTTGATATTAGTATTATGGCGTCTCAGAATAAGTTTTACATAGACTTAGGACTATTAACCCAAGTCATCTTCCAAGGCATCATCATCATCATCGATATTTAACGGTCATGGGAACCTGCCAACGCTCTTACCACACATTGCCAGGCTTGGTTTGTTCCGCGGTGATGACCCCACCATGGAGGTCCCCGACCAGCTCCGGTGCCAGCCATCGCAGAGGCACGAGCTGGTCCTCCTCTGTGGTGATGTAATCCTCCTACGGGCCACAAACGCAAGCGTGCACACACACACACACACACACACACACACACACACACACACACAGATAGATAGCGAGATAGAGAGAGAGAGGGAGAGAGGGAAGCGAGTCACATGAGGGCGTTGTCACATATGTGCATAAAAACTAGCTCCCACGCACATCAGCTACACAGCGGGCTGGTTCAAAGCTACAGAATTCAGCCCATGTGAAATAATCATGAAGGGGCCCACTTCAGAGATGACCAACTCAGCAAAAAACTGCAGCGCAAGCAGAGCCTAACACCCCCACCTCTTATTTTATATTTAGCCCATCATACTTGTGTATGGACATACATGCACATAATCGGGTGCAGTAAAAAACCCTTATGTCATGACCTGGCAATCTCCAGGCACCCAACTGAGATCTCGGCAATATCTGGAGAATGCAGATAGACATCTCCGCCGAGTCTGTGTTCGACTGGAAACATGGCCACTGGATTGCATTTCACTGAGTCTGAATTCAGCTCTCTGGCTTTAACTAGGGTCACAGGGCAACAGCTGCATGTAAACAGCACTGCAAAACATTTATATTTCTGCAAGGGCATGGACCTCTGTTTTAATGGGTGAAACAGCATCCACTGACAAATATGTCTGACAGGGACGTCACCGTGTGAACCAGTGGAGAGCGTGTGAACCAGGGTGCCCTTACCTTATATCTGTAGGGTCCAATTCCATAATCTCCAACTTTAACTGTCAAGTCAGCTGTTAAAAAGCAGTTTCGAAGGGCCAAATCACTGTAAAAAAAAAAAATGAAAAGGGGAATGAGATTTTTCATCTTATAAAAAATACATCTCAAGCACAAGGCCCTTATTAGTCAATAGTTTCATTTTGATTCCATTTGCGTAAATTCCCTAAGGTTACATTGAAGTGCTTTAACAACTGAGTAAGGCGTTTACATCATCAACCAGAGCGTGACAAAAGGCATGGTACTGTAGCTGCTTCAATGGTCAGTCAGTCAGTAGCCTCTGACAGATCTCTGGTCAGCTCTTACTACATAGTTGGACACCTGAACACACCTGTTCCCCACATCAGGTCCTTCACTACATTCCTGTGTCCACATGCTCAGGTGGCAATTTTCAGGGTTGCCCATCTGTTCGCGGGCACATCCCACACCTGATGAGGTGTGTGTGTGTTTGTGGGCACATCTGTGTAAGGAGTTGACAATAACCATCTTCAGGCGTGTCTGCTCTCCCCCTAGCAACAAAATCACTGATGCTGGAGCAATTCCCAGCTCGCTCACACAGCACCATGATATTGCTCCCAGGGAGGGACACTCTTGCTGTATTCTGCAGCCGATCAGGGGTGGGCGGGGGTTACTGGCACTGGCCGGCACAGTGGGACAGATGGTACCTCATTCAGACAAGAGGCCGACTCTAGTTTCATCTTGGCCTCTGCTGCACCCGCTCACACCAGTTCCAGAAGTGTGTCTCTCTTACCGGCAGGCTTCCAGACCCCCCCACCCCATCCCACACACACACAGCCTTCACCTCAGCACCCCCCACCCCGCAAACACACACACACACTTCACCTCAGCCCCCGACCCAGGACATCGCTGACACTAGTGGTCTTTGCTCACACACCCTGCTACTGTCAGCTTGCATGAAACTATTGCAAGATAAATGGAGAGATATTTTAAAGGCTGTAGCCAACTCTTGGCCGGGGCACAGCATACAGTACTGGCCGTCTTGCCCCTCGTCTTTTAGCCCTACAAGGATTCTGTGCAGTGCAGGCACAGGGATGGCAAGCCACACTCAAAATGCTTAAGCAATAGGCCAAAATCTTGCTGAAAATGATGCAGTCAAATGTGAAAGTGACAATGCTGCAGTTCAACTTTGACATATTACACCAATTCCAACAAGATTCACTCCAACAGAACTAATCACTGGATTACTCTGCTAAATCCTAACAGATGTGGGTTGCTGGCAGACCCCCTCATTCATATTCTCTCCATGACCGAATGAATTATGAATACATAATTTTCTTTTGCACCATCCGGCTGTTAGCTGGTGTGAGTCTCCTCTCATCTCTGCCACACAAATGCCGTCCCTGTACTGAGAGATAATACAACGTTGAGAGAGATGGGAGAGTAAGACTCGAGATGGGGACCACCCAGTGCAAGGGTGGGGAACTTGTTCGGAAATGAACCAGCTTTACTGACGGAACCAAGAAAATTCACAGTCATTTTCATGACGGCTTTTACAACACATAGAGGAATTCTGAGAGTGTCCCGATTGAGACCTAGTGTCAGTGGAGTGTGGTCCGGCGCGAGGCGATCCACTTACACACAAAGCGCAGATTCATCATGTCCCGGCTGTCCCGGGGCAAGCCGACACCCTGGCCGTCCTCAGGCGCAGGGTAATCAGATGCCTTCCGGCATATTCAGAGCATGCAAAACAGAGCAGACGAACTCAGCACCGCATATCACCCGAACCGCCTTGTCCACCCCGAACCCATCTCTCTCTCTCTCTCTCTCCCTCCCCTTCATTTCCTTCTTTACTTCTTTTGCCCTCTCTCCCTCCCACGAGCCCGTCATCACGCTGCTGAGACTGAAAACGAAAGCACCTCTGACTTCCCTGGCCTTTTTAGGAGCGACTTGGGCAGCTGTGTGACAGTGGTGATTAGTCCGGTGCCATGCATGTGCAGGTTTAAAGGAGGACAAGAAGGTGCGTCTCTTCACACTGACAACAACGCAGCATTGCACAGCAGCCCCTGTGCTTGCTTTCCACTTTGATTACATAAAGAAAATTGTTTTTTTAATTAACTGACAGTTGGCAATGCAATTTTTTGTGTTAATAAATACAAATCACTTTGCTAAAATTTCATAAGATAATAAATGGCCAGGTTTAGTCTACCGGGGAGGGCTCACCTGTGCAGGAAGTTGTGCTTGTGGAGGTGGGTGACCCCAGCGGCGATCTCGCATGCCATCCTTTGCAGCTGCAGGAGTTCAGCTTTTCCATAGCGCCAGTCCTGCTGAGCCAGGTAACTCTTCAGGTCACCCTGCAGTATCAAACACAAACACGCACACACACACACACACACACACACACACACACACACACACACACACATCAACAGTGTCACAACATGCCATTTAATTCAGTCACAAACTCAAATCAAGTGAAAATTTGGCATATGAGCTGAGGGGTGTGCCCCTGAAAAAGTGTGATTTACTGTAAAAGCAGACTATGATAATATCAGATATGGACAATGACTATCTTCCCCTATGGACCAAACCAATGAAGCTATGACACATTAAGTAGCACAGGACAGGGACTGCAATGCTGCAAGCAGCCACCGGGTGGCAGAGGTGATCGCCATGTAACCCCTGAGGAAACCACGCAGCCTGGTGCTGGCACCAAAAAAGGGAAAGCCCTTTTAATGGCCGCCCAGCCAAGCTGGGTCAGAGCAATTTAAAAATAAAAGCCCAGCAGTCAGTTGAATGTGGTGGCAGTAGGTCCGCTGGCACAGACTGAGTTTCTGATAGCCTGGCCATCGCAGGTCTAATATCTTCTGCAGGGTGAGGAAGGGAAAGGGAGGGGGTTTATCAGACCAAGGGGGGGATTCTCTCATTAGCGCTGATGCACTGCCGTATCACATCCAAGCCTGGTGTAACTACAAGGGTGCAGTTTTGATGGAGGATGGAGCATATGCACAAACACTACACAAACACCAGGTTCGGAGATATGACTGTGACCGGGCTGAGCTCAAAGAGTCTCTTCCGTCTGTCCGTCTTGTTTGTCCGAGTCTGTTATCTGTCTGTCTGCTTTACGGGGCCATCAGTCAGGCTTGCCGTCACGGGACCCCATGCAGTCTGCTGAGCGGCGCTGCAGCGCTGCCGCACGCAGCACTGTGCAATGTGGTCATCGCGCTTGTGAGTCAGCATGACTGCAGCGTGCGTGCCCAAAAACAACCCCATGAGAACTGACTAGGTGGGAATACCACAGGAGCTCAGCATCAGGGACATTCCAGTATTTACTGCAGCACACGAGACACACTCCCGTAGGACAGGCAATTTAGTTGGGCACAATAGCATGCATGGAAATCAGCACATATGTGAATTATTAATACACCCCAAAACAAATTTACATTCAACAATCAATAAATAATTTACTTGCTATAGAATAAATAGCAATGAGATGGAACAACTGGGTGATCAAATAAGGCCACTTCCAACAAGTTTTTGGTTTGTCAAATGCTACCATTGCATTGTGGAATCCTAGTAGTGTGTAAATATTAGGGTAAAAAGCCTGTTGTAGTATTGTGCGTTCATTCTCACTGAACTACTTTTCTACTTGCATTCAACTTGAACTCCAAACAGCTATGCAGTACCAACTGATCAC
>JAVQKI010244865.1:0-15769 GCA_036025975.1 Nematalosa erebi
TGTTGCAGTGATATGGTATTGTTCTTGTTCTTATTTATTATTTATTCTTATTTTTTATTTTTTTTAGGTGTGAAAGATGCCTCACGACACAGAGGATATTCGTAAAAGGTTCATTCTCACCACTACTGCAAATTACTTCGGATTAAAGCCCTCACCTGCTCTGACAGACTGTCGTGAGCTAGACAATTTCTTAGATGATGGCAATGAGTTTGTTTTAGCAATAATCAGAAATGGGAAAGACCTGCAACTGTCAAATAGGGTAAGAACATGAGCACAACATCCTCTTGAGAGAACTTGCATGTTATGTGTTTCACCAATGTTCTGATTTTATGTGCTGTAGATTGAATCTAGTGACAGCAATGAGAAGGTTCTGGTATTCTTCAAGCTACATCCCTCTGTGATCACAGAGGAAAACCTGCACCAAAATGTGCTTGTATCCTCCATGCTAGAATCCCCTATCAGCACACTGTACCAAGCAGTGCGACAGGTTTTTGCTCCAGTGCTTCTCAAGGTAAGTGCAGTACAGGCTAAACGCTATCCCCCACACATAGACAGATGATCATCAGTAAGTGGAGAGTTTCATTCTGAGCAGTGAATACTGTATAGCCAAGTGTATCTGAAAGCAGGTTTTGAGAGATGCTATGCTCTGATTTCTATTGAATTATATGTTTTTCTCTGTCTTTCAAGGATGAGAAATGGAGCAAATCATTCGATCCCAAGCTTCAGGGTCTCCTGAGTGATCTTGAATCAGGGCTGGGCTCTGTGGTTAGGCAGTCCAATCCAGAGAGCTCTGGAAAACTGAGTGTAAAAGAGGAAGATGTTCTGGGTGGGTGCTGGAAAGTCCTGACATTTCAAGCAATTTCTGTGGAACAGCTCAATTGTAACTCATGTGTAATATTGTAGCTAATATCAAAATTGGCTTTTTGCTTTGTATCTCAGGTATCTTGACCCCTGGTGATGAGTTTCAATACTGGACTGACCTCTCTCGGTCAGCAGAAAAGGCAAGCGCCCGTGATCGAGCAGCTCATTTTGTAGAGCTCTTCAATCCCATTGAAAAGGTACCTGTAAACATCCCTGGTGCATTAGCACCATCCTTGAAACTTCCACATATTCAGCTGTAACATCAGTGCCAAATGTTCCTCTATGACTGGCCACGTACTTCCTTTTTCTGAGGAAATGTTTTTGTTTTGTTGTGGTGACAGGACTACAGTAACCTTGACAGCATCGCCCTACCTGATGCGTTGGAGTTGGTGGACCTGACCCGAGACACTGTGGATGACGTATGGAAGCAGAGCGATCATGCGCCCTACCCTGAGATACGCATGCAGAGGCTCATGGATGTCATAGGTATTGTTCAGTTAAAAAAGAATTCAGTTTGTTCTCTTCTCACTCATTGAGATTGTATTGAATGGAAATCAGCAGTCTTACTGAGAAGTTTTAAAGAATAGTCATGACCTTTGATCATCATACATGTGCACACCCTAGATCACACACAGTCACAGTTAGCATGTCAGTGGGAACATTTCCCTTATGTTAACACTTAACCTAACAAGTCATGTTGTTTGAGAGATTTTCATCTATTGTAGAGTTATTGCATCATATGCACAGCACCTGTAGTGGGGCCTATAAATGTGTGTGTGTTTTCCTTCAGGGGGCGCTCTGGGCAGGTATGTCCAGAGGAAGCTGAGTTCTGTTAAGTTGTGGGAGGACCCTTTCCTCTCGATGAGGGAGAACGTGCGGACCGGCATATCTGTGTGTGAGCAGTGGGCCGGGGCCTGTGAGCACCTGACTGGACAAGTGTGGAAGCGCTACTCCCCTCACCCCTGGAATGGGGACAAACATCGCCCCCAGAGCCTTAGCTGTCTCGCCCACCGATTGGAAGAGGTCTACATTTTATTCTTAATATTTAAACTTTATTCTTAATATATAAACAATTTTCTAATTGTATGTTTTATTTTGTAAACTTAAGGGATAATAACTTATCTCAATCTACACTTTTAATGGGCAGTTATCAAAGGCACACTGACATACCCATGATCTGATATAAACTTTCTAGGTGGTAAAGATCCGCACGGTTCATGAGAAGCTTCTGCGGCTCTTGCCAGCAGGGAATCAGCAGGCTGTGTCTGCTTCCCGAGTGTTCGAACCCTTCTCTGGCCTCAACCCACTGCACTACAACCCATACACAGAGGTTTGACACCTTGCTTGCCTGTTGATGTGTGTGTGAGGTGTGAATTTGTTTAGTATTCAGTGCATTGCTGAAGAATGTGTGAAACCTGTCTTACTTCCTGTGCTGCAGCCCCTGTGGAAGGCAGCCGTGGCCCAGTTTGAGAGAGCCATAGCCCCTGCTGAGCATGACATCGCCAGCAAACTCAAGACCTGCCTTGGTGATGTACAGGACAGTGCCCAACAGGTGCAGTGAAACACTCTCTCATAGCCTAGGCAGTGTAGCCTCAGGTTACAAGCTTCCTGTTCAGATAGAAGTGGACACAAATTCTGTATATCAAATAAATGCAAATGCACTTGTGTACTCTGTAATCGATTAGATTATAGATTAGATTAACGAATAGATTAAAAGATCCGATGTTTTGAACACAAAGATAGATTAGCGAGATGTGATTATGCCTTATGATTTCTAATGTATTTCTGACTTATTTTGTGGTGCTTCCAGCTGCTTCAGGCCTTCCAGAAACACAAAGAGCTCATCAAGAGGCCTGCCATCAGTAAAGAGCTGCAGTCGGAGCGAGAGACCCTCCTGGCCAAGCTACATGATTATGTTAAAGGTGAGGATTATAAGACATCTCAACGATAAAAGCAAAAACAAAGCTTGAATGTTTTATCTCATTCCCAAGCTACCTCCACTACTTTCAGATAACATATAGAATGTGAAAACGAGAAATGCCTGGGAACACCTAATTGAACTATCTTGAAACAGTTGATATTTTAGTGATTATAATATTCCTTACTGTTATTTAGGATTAACCAGCTGAATGGGCATTGTAATAAGAAAAGACCACACGGAACACTGTGGTACTGTAGTAAATATCCAAAGAAATGTCTTTCACAAATTCGTGCATTGCAATGCCACATTTGCTTTCTGTGCACAAGCCAGGTATAGTGAGAACCTGGTAGAGTGGTTGTGTAAAAGCACACTCCAGTAAGGAGAGAGAGAGTGTTGTGTGACTTGAATAGTTAACTGCTGTGACTTTCCTCAGGCTTGCGCTCAGACTTTGAGAGCCGCTGTCATGGTGCCCCAGGGGAGAAGTCAGGCCCCCTGGCAGGAAGAAACCTTCCGGAAGTTGTGAATAACATTGTGTGGGTCCGACAGCTTGTGCTCAAGGTGCGGTTTCTCAGTCATTTTCATTATTTCTATAAGGCAAAACAAGTGGTTTGAATGTTAGAAATATGCAGCATCTTATTTTGAGTTTCATTGAGATGACAGCTTTTTGCTTGCAAGGCACTTCTGGGAAGATCAGATAGACAGGCATGGAAATCAGTGTGGATTTCAAATTTTGTTCTACATTTACCAGTTTTCCATAAAACAGCAACTGATTTGATCTGATGCTATCTGTTCATGAAAAAATGATTAGTGAGGCCCCTCTATATTGTCTCTGAATCTTAAAACTGTCATTGTTGCTAGTGATGGTTGTGGTGATGGTGGTACTGTAGTCTCTCTGATGTGTTTTTGTTTCAGGTTGAGGACTCCATTAAGATTTCCGAAGCCCTACTCTCAGACCTGTCTGGGTACCGCTCCTTTGTCCGCTTCTCTGACGACCTGCAGGAGCAGCTACGCGTTTACGAGCAGGATCAGTTCGAAGACTGGTCCCGAGACATTCTCTCTGGTCTCTCCGATCCAAAGTCTGGAATTAGGTAATCACTTGACTTAAAATAGCTAGGTCCAATTGTCTCAGTGGCCTGACATCTATAGGAAGCAAGTAGTTATTAGTAGTGTATGGGTAGTTGTAACGTCTATAGTCAGGCAAGGTTACATTTTCTCACAAAGGTGCTCCTCCTACATGGACAAGTATCTTGTGTTCTTTGTAATGGATGGATATGTTCCTTTTTACATGTTGATGTAATACGATTTTTGGTAATCATAGCAATCTGTATGAATTCTTTCTGACAGACAGACAAATAGACAGTTGTTCAGATACATTTTTAATTGCATAAGAGTCTGTTTGGTGAATGGAAGAAGGTTTTTTGAAACTTGTGTTTCCAGTTTGTATAAACTCGTAGTGTCTTCCAGGGGGGAGAAGCTTGAATAAGTGGTGTAGACAAGAGGAGTCATTGATTATCACAGCTATGGCAAGGTGTACTCAGTGGTTGTAGTGGACTGGAGGAATGTCACATTGAGTACTGGGAGAGGCTTTGATGACAACCCTGTCAAATCTCTTTTTAGTGCTGCTGTCTGTGTTCCCATAACAGACAGTGATGGATGGGGTGCTGATGCTCTCACTGATATTCATTTTTTGTGTATGTCTCCATGTATACTTTTCATTTTTCCACAGCAATAGAAAACATTGAATAAACACAAATTCCCATGACCTGATTCAGGCACCTAACCTGTTGCCTGTAGGTCTGGGATACAGTCTAAACCATATCAACTGATGTTAATCTGAAGTGAATATGACATCCCACGGCGGGTGGTCAACTTTTGTCACATGCAGTTTGTCAACTGGTGACAGCTAGTGCCCCACAACTGACAGGAAAGATTGCAGCTGATGTTTTTCCGCTGTATTGCTATGAGCCACTCATCAGTGAGTGTGTGTGTGTGTGCGCTTGTGGGTGCGCTTGTGGGTGCGTTTGTGTGTGCGCTTGTGTGGGTGATTGTGTGTGTGCTTGTGTGGGTGTCTGTGTGGGTGTCTGTGTGTGCGCTTGTGGGTGCTTGTGTGTGTGTGTGTGTCTGTGTTTGCGCTTGTGTGGGTGCTTGTGTGTGTGCTTGTGTGTGTGTGTCTGTGCGCATGTTTGTGAGCGCTTGTCTGTGTGCGTGTGTGGATGTGTGTGTGTGTAGCCTGCAGGCCAGTAACCGCGTGATGGAGCTGGACCACCTGGACGGGAAGCTGAAGATCCAGTACTCAGACCGGCTGGTCACCCTGCTGCGAGAGGTCCGGCAGCTGTCCGCTCTGGGCTTCCCCATCCCAGCCAAGATTCTACAGGCTGCCAACACTGCAGACAAGTTCTACAGGCAGGCCATCATTCTCAAACAGGCAAGCCACATAGAGAAACACATTCACCCTATAGAATAAGCTCAGACTAACACTGTGTCCTAACCGGATCCGAGCGAGCAACAATCTTGTAGCATTTGGTGGTCTGTCTACACTGAATCCATTAAATTGCTACCTCTGTTGCGTAAAGAAACATCCTCATTTTCACCGTTGCCATCAGCATTCCCTCATTGATTCTTCTTGTCAGTCTCAACGCAAGGGACAGAAAATAGAGCCAGGGCGACCGACAAAAGTTTTCTTAAAACGTTGCGTTGCGTCGTGCTGCTCGCACAGTTCAGACACTGTATTTGAAAACAATGGAATTAAAATGATTTTATCGCTAATGTTCGCTCGCATCGTGTTCGGTTAGGACACGGTGTAAGTAGTATTATCAAAGAAATTATAGAGTGTAAAATATGCAGTGTAAAATTTGTAAAAAATATGTGGTGTTTGAGTCTTGGTATCCAAGAGTCCTATGAGTGACACCAAGTGACACCAAAAGAACAATTCTTAGAAAGAGAAATTCAAGTCAAGTACATTATCTCAACAGCTCTGTTTCTGTTTGAGCAAAATTTAAGGTTTTTACTGGAACGGGAAATTTGTGAATTTCTAAAGTAGTCTTTCCATTTCCATTTCATTTTAGTAACTATTTATTTTTCCATCACACATGATGAAGAGTTGGTGTTTGAATGCTGAATGGTGGAGGCCAGGTGCACCTTCACATAGCCAGAGACAGAAACTGAGAAGAGAATCAGGAAATATCTAAATAGCAGCAGGCCTTAAAATAAGAGAGCGGTCACACATACACAGATCTGTATCGTTAGGTGTGAGTCAAACCGAAATGCATAAATTACTATGTGTTACAAATCATTCATAAAAATTCCTTGACGTAATTTCACCCTCTGGTCAAAACCATATCCAGTATGTCACTAAAGGGAGTACACCCCTCACATTTTTGCAAATATTCTGTCATAGGATAATGAAACATTGATGCAACCCTTGACAGTTTGGGCACAATTTGGACATGTTTGCTGAAAGGTGTACTTACTTTTGTTGCCAGCTGTTTAGACATTAATGACTGCATGTTGAGTTATTTTCAGAGGACATTAAATCTATACTGCTATACAAGCTGTACAATGAATTCTGTAATTTATACAGAAGTTTCATTTCTATAGTATTATCCCATGAAAACATATAACAGAATATTTGCAACGATGTGAGTGGTGTACTGTATATATAGAATAAGTCATTCATTGCAGTTCCTTGTCTTTAGTGATCAGTGGTACTCCCCAGTGTTTGTATAGTGCTGTGTACTACTTTAGTGGGCTAAAACTCTGACTTGACCGACTTGGTTTGATGTTGATGTAAAGGTGCTGAAGTAATGGTTCATTGGTGGTTCATTTTCAGGTGGCTCATTTCTACAACACCATTGACCAGCAGATGATCCCTTCCCAACGGCCCATGATGCTTAGCTACGCCCTCGCATTTGAGCAAGTCATCAAAGTGAGGCCCACCATGCAATAAGCAAAATCACATCATTTGGATTGTTTATTTTTACTGAAGGCGCAGTCACCAGTGCTAAGCAGCTTGCATACATGTAACACACTTTGTAGCATTCTGTTGATATCACCACCACTCCATCTCCATTCTCCAAGCACATTTATTTTTTATTTTATTTTATTTTTTTTCACCATCATATCAAAAGACAAACAAGTAACAATACAAAGACAGGGGGAGGTAAAATACATTTGAATACGCTAGATGTATCTTAAAGATCTCATGAAGTCCAAAGGACCTTGAAGAGAACAAGGCCTCTCCAACTAGTTTAGTGACCATTCTCCAAGCACATTGAATAAAACAGTGGACTTCTTACAGTATGATGCCCTATCTCAATGAAGTGGATACAGACAAAGGTGGAGGGTGAGGGGTATATTTTGCCGCCCAAACAGTAAAACACTAACACTCTTTGGGTGCCCTTGAGGGGTTAGTTGACACTCTGGCTTGTTTTGTTTTTGGTATTTGATTTGATTTGATTTGATTTGATTTGATTTGATTGATTTATAGTCAAAGTTGTGTTGGACAAATGTGTCAGCTAAAATGTTTCAACATAAACACAACCATATAGAATCATGATGACGTCCAATATTGGTGACTGTATCTATAAGACGCAATAATACCAATATTTTAGTGTTATTAGTTGTTTCGCTCAGAGCCTTATTTGCCAGGCCTGTTGAAGTCTAGTGTCTGTTCAGGCTTGTGAGATCTTTTGTATATCTTTTTTTACAAAAAAAAAAAAAAGCAAAATCCCAGATCCAATACCCGGGAGTCTGCAGGGAAGCTCCAGATCACCTGGGACAATCCTAAAGAGCTGGAGGTGTACATCGGGAAGTTACAGTCAGCTGCTGAGCGACTCTCCACGGAAAACCGCAAGCTTAGGAAGTGGCACACCGATTTCACAGAAAAGGTTCTTCTCACCTTCTGACCCCTCTAATCTTTTAATAGAATAATAATGACATTACAATATCTATCTATATACTGATCTTTTGTATCTATCTGATATCCAAGGGCACAGTAGATCTGGCACAGAGAGCAAAGTTAAAGCTAAACTCAGATTAGTTCCTGTTATTCTTTGCCATTTTTGGGTTGGAAATTTTTTACTTTTTTGAAGGGAACATACGATTACTTTATTAAGTGGGGGTGAACATGAAACTAATACTACTAATACAGTGAACTGGGAACTTATTGTTGTTTTTTTTTTTTTTGGTTTGACAGCGTGTTAAAGAAAGCCCCTGGTTCTTATGCGTTTTCTGTTAGGTGGTGACCCTGATCAACGTGGACCTGCTTAGGCATCAGCAGCGCTGGAAGGACGGTCTGCAGGAGCTGAGGACTGGGTTTGCCACTCTGGAGTCGCAGGTGTGGCTGAAGCACGAAGATGGGCCTCAGGCCTGGTTTACAGTAGCTCCTCCATACAAAACATTTACTTGTTTAGTAGTTCCTGCTCATGACTTTACACACAGACCTGCAGAGTTGCTGTAGTTTTTGCTTTAACCAAATTCGTAGTTCATACTTGAGTGTCCATTTTGGCTAATTCTGGCACATTTACATTTTATGTTTATTAATGTACACTGTCCATGTCAAATGAGCCATATATAAAAATAAATACATTAAAAAGTCCAGGCTGGAAGAGTACATTACAAAAAACAGGCTTAGTAGTCAGGTGCTGATCTTGTTCCCATGCCTGGCTGCCGTCACTGAGATTAGGTCCCCTCCAAAGGCAGTGTGGTGTGCTGTAGTTTGTGCTGAGGGTTGCTGGTGTCTGCTGTGCGTCCCTCAGGGCTTCAGGCCAGGTGACATGAAGGCTTGGCGTCAGCACTGGAACCATCAGCTCTACAAGGCCTTGGAGCACCAGTACCAGGTGGGCCTGGAGGCCCTCAACAAGAACCTACCTGAGATCTGCGTTGACCTCACCTTCAAGTGAGAACTCTTTTCTTTTGATATGTTACAGTGGCAGACTGTGTAGTGTGATGACTATCCTGATGATGTACTGTATACACATATTCTATTTTATCTAAATCATGTGGTTGTACACATTGAGACATTGTTTATATCAAAACAATGCAGTTTACCTCCCACAATCAGTTACAAAGCATAAACTTTGTGTAGTTATTCTGATAATACTTTTCTACAATTCTTTCCTGTCAAGCACAAAAGTTGCTTTTTGTGTTTTCACAAAGGAAGTGTATACCATAGTACATTTGTGTTTCCAGCATTTGTTGCCCAGTCCTCCTAGGCAAATCTCTGTGTGTGTGTGTGTGTGTGTGTGTGTGTGTGTGTGAATCAGGCAGGGCCGGCTGCAGTTCAGGCCCCCGTTTGAGGAGGTGCGGGCCAAGTACTTCCGGGAGATGAAACGCTTCATTTCCATCCCCAACCAGTTTAAGGGAGTCAGCGAGGCTGGCGAGGAGCCCATCTTCGGCGTCATGATCGACCGCAATGCCACCGGCTTCCTCACCATCTTCAGCAAAGCCGAGGACCTCTTCAGCCGCCTGCATGCAGCCCAGGACAAGTTCAAGGTCAGTCTCGTGATGCTCACTTGTCTCAGGAGAACGTTTGAATTCTTGTCACCGGGCCTCTATCTTTTCAGAGAATTTTCTTAAATTTGTTCTTAAAGTTCCATTTAGAAACCTGTATCGGCGAATCCTCTTGAAAACTGCATAACTGGGTTTTTCCTCATAAGAATGGTTGGGGAATGAGACCCATTGTTATTATGTGTGCTCTAGGTGCAAGCATGACCTTTTAAACCTTTTAACTTAGCAAGTCTGGACATGCTTTGTTATGTCCATTAACCGCTTGTTTTTTCACAACGGCAGACCCCCAGCTGTTGTAAAACCAGCATCACGAACAGGTTCTTGTTCCTTATTGCTTACATTGACAACAATTAGCAGTGCTCCATAGTCTTTGTTGATATCACTGCCAATTATGGGAAGTGAGTAAGTTATAGTGGTTATTGCATAAGCCAGCAGTGATGAGAGGTTGGCAATGAGCAGAAGATGTGATCGTGTGGTAGATGTGATCCCTTGTTATGGCCTACACTCTGCTGGAAGACGAGTTGCACTACATGCAAAAATCCATCCAGTGGGTTCAGTGACCTCTGTGTCAATGTCTGTGACTGTGTTGTGTACACACACACACACACACACAGACACACACAGACACTCACTCATGCAGAGTTCCCTGTTTTGCTGCAGGCAGAGATAGTTAAGCGAGTTGATTTGGTGACGCATGGCTCTCTCAATTTCTCTTTGTGAGGGGAGCCCCCGCTCCCCACCCCCGCACAGAGTGCTTCTCTTTTCCATCTCCCACACTAGACCACAGCTTCTGCTATGTTAAAACAAAACACTTGTGTGTATGTGTGTGTGTGTGTGTGTGTGTGTGTCTGTGTGTACAAGTGTGTGTGTACGTTTGTGTTTGTGTGTGTGTGTGTGTGTGTGTGTGTGTGTGTGTGTGTGTGCATATGTGTGTTTTTTTTCTGCAGGACTGGGTGGTGTTGGGCCAGGTGGACGTTGAGGTCCTGGTGGCGAAGCACCTCCACAGTGTCCAGGACTGGGAGAGGAATTTCAAAGCCCTCAAGGCCAAGGGCAAAGAGTCTGAGCGTTTGCCAAGGTAGTTGCAACAATGCAAATGTGTGTTGTAGACCTACAAAAAAATATTACACATACTTTCTGGTGTTTCACATAGTGACAAATTAAACATAGTATATATTGTACACAGTATTACAGGATACATATTGTAGTTGTCTACTAGTCCAGGCTTTTTTTTCCTGTCTGATTCTTTTGGACCCCAAAGCTTATTTCTTAAATATGTCTGTATGGCATCCTTAAGTAGCCTCAATTCATGCAATGTTGTTTTGCCCTGGTTTGACAGATACATCTCAACCGATTAGTTTTGATTAGTTACCAGGCTATAAGTCATACTTGAGGTGGAGTAGGCAGCTGTGGCTGTCCCTGAGTCATCCTTCCTAGTGGTGTGGTGGTCCCTTTCATACAGCAGCTGTTGTGTAATTGGGTGACAGGTTGTCTAGTTAGCCGTGCTGGAGCGACCCCAGTGTCCACGTGACGCTATGGGTCAGGGCTCTGTGGGGGACGGGGAGGAGGGGGAAGAGCAGCCCCAGCACCTTAATGCCTTTCTCACTCTCTGACGCCATCTGTCACATTGGGTCCGCCCGTCAAGAGCTCAAAAGCAGACACATACAGTACACACCGGGTTGAGTGCACCTGATGGCAGCCAGAAACTCAGACACACCCACACACACATGCACACACACACACACGCACACACACACACACACACACACACACACACACACGTATACAGATACACACATCTCTCCAGTCACCATGTCATCCCCTGTTTGTATTGATTTGGAGGATTTTTCTGGAAGGTTCTCTAATGAGGTGCCCCGACAAGCTCTATGTGCTGTACCATGTTGACCCCTGTGTCTAATGCCTTTGTGATGCTGCTGTCACACCTGACCACACAGCATGGAGAAGGTGGACTGCGTCACCGTCAACTGCGAGCCGGTCAAGGCGGCCATCGATGACCTGATCCAGAGGCTGTTTGACACCCTCCTAGCATCCCTGAGGAGGTCCATTCAAGGTGACTGACCTGCAGAACCTGCCATTATTCTGTTCGGATCAGAAGTGTTTATGTAAACAGGGCTATTGCTATTGGCTCAGTCAAGCCTTTATGAAAGGCCATTAGACCAAAACACTTGTCCAGTTCAGCCTTATGTGAATATAATAGCATACAGGAAATATATTCTAGATGCTGTGTGGTATTTTCTTTAGGTTAAAGATTCCTAAAATAACTTAGGATTAGCTACAGAATGTGAAGAAACAACAGTCTTAACGTCAGGTCCAAAATGCCTAAGCACTGTGTTGCACATATGTATGAATGTACCATGCAAAATTCTTGTGCCTGTGCTTGTGAGATAGAAAGAGCAGAAAAAAACTGTAGCCAAAACTGACAGGCAAGGCTTAGGCTGTCATTGTTGTTTCTGTGTTTATAAGCTTAATAGCTCGATAGAAAAATCTATTCTGGAGTCTGGTGGTTCTAGTCTGAAGACTGCGAGATCGCTTGGTAGATGGTAGCAGCTGAAACAGTCCATGACTAGGATGGCTTGGGTCCTTAGTGATTCTTTTGGCTTTCCTGATGCATCACCTGTTATACAAGTTTTGGATAGAGGGCAACTTGAAACAGAAAATATCTCATGGAAACCCCGTATGGGCAGCCACAGGTTAGGGTTGCCAGTTCGACCCCTGACCAGTGGACCATGGCTGAAGTGCCCTTGAGAAAGGCACCTAACTCCTAACTGCTTCCGGGGCGCTGCTGTGCTTCCCCTCGATGTGTGTGCTGTGTGTGTTTCACTAATTAACGATTGGGTTAAATGAGACGAAGAGACCAATTTTCCCTCATGGGACCAAAAGAGTACAGATTATTCTCGTTATTATTACACACCACTCTTAAGAGGCCTATCCAGCCTTCACCCTAAATTGAGTGAATTACCCAGTGGATATATTTGTACAGAACAACAGCCAAAGACTCTATTCTATATACAGCATCCTTGTTGGGGAAATTTCAGCAATACTGTCGTTGCTCCTGTTCTGTCTTGTTTCCTTTCTCTGTTATTGCTCTCTGGTCTTAGTTTTCACCTGATTGTATGGTCCGTCCCTGCAGGTCACATACAGAACATTGACACGTTTGTGGCCCAGGCCATGGAGACCCTATCAGTACGTCCTGAGAGCATTGAGGAGATTGGCGAGGCCAACGTCAAACACAGCGAGTTGCTAGCCAAGAAACCCGAGGTATTGGAACTGCGTCTTTTTTTTTTCACGGCAAAAGCTGTTTCTTGCAGCATTACTCTGAGAGCTTGTTACTGTTATTTTGTACTTTCTGAACACAACCTGGATTGGAACATTGTGTCAGTATAATTGGCTAAAGATCAGGATCAATTGTGTTAATGGTGTTCTCTGAACTGCTCATTGGTTTTTCACAGTGATAATATTTCCTCATGCAGTTGAAAGCCTTAAAACCTGAGCTATAAAGTAGATTTGTCATGCCTTCCCTAAACATTGTGTGTATGTGTGTGTGTGTGTGTGTGTGTACACGTGTGTATATGTGTGTGTGTGTGTGTGTGTATGAGCAGATCCTGCCCCAGTTCCAGGAGGCGGAGGAGAAGAACCGTCTGCTGCGGGCCGTGGCCGGGGGAGGCCTGGACTCCATCAGCTCCCTCAGAGCCAAGTGGGACAAGTTTGAGCTCATGATGGAGAGCCACCAGCTCATGATCAAAGAGCAGGTACAGCACGCACATGCACACGCACGCACGCACACACGCACACACGCATGTCCATACACACATGCACACACACACACACACACACACACGCACGCACACCACATGCACATGCATGCACGTATACACACACACGCGCACGCATGCACGCATGCACGCATGCACGCATGCACGCATGTTCATGCACACATGTACACACACACACACACACACACACACAATTGTAGCACTACATAATCTTCTGTAGTAGATCCCCACTCAAATTATAGTCCATACTCTAAATGCATGAGGTCTTACAAGCACATTTGCACAAGCCAAGCGTGAAATAACAGCTTGTGTCAGTGAGTACACACACACACACACACCTACACATACACACACACACACACACACACACACACACACACACACACACACACACACACCCTTTCTTCTTTCTTCCCCACTTGTGCACTGTCCCTTTCGTATCTCTCTTGCTCCCCCTCCCCTTATGCTGGACACAGACAATTCACAGTTTCGCTCTGTGAAGAAGTGGGGACTTCACCGGTTACGGCGGACTGGAGACCACGGGGGATCTCGCAGTGCTGGCATTAGGTCACAGCAGACGACCGATACGAGAGTGCTAAGTTGCAATGTTGCTGTGTTTTGAGGAACCCAAGGCTCCGTCAGTTCCACTTTAAAAGGTTGTCTACGTCGACCCTTGCTTTCTTTTAGAGTAAATGCCAAAGGTCAGGTCAATTAACATACTGGTTGGTGTCTCATATCTGGATTAAAGTTACTCTCCCACAGCATTATTTTAAGGACAGACACATGCAGTGAAAGTAGATGTAGATCTGTGGATTAACACCATTTCAACTGTCATGAATATTTATTCATTTCTAGATGCTGGCTGAACCCCTAAGAACCCACAAGTTTGTTTTTTTATTTTCCCTGAGGTACTTTTGTTCAGTGATATGAAATGGTGCTATTGTAGACCACAGAGGTTGAATTCTTTTCTCTTAATCTTGGGTGTCTGTGCTGTAGCTTTTTAATGGAAAGGTCATCTTAAAGGTCGATGTGCCCATGGGATATTCCGTCTGTGTCGAAGACCACTCTGAAAGCTTCCTTAAAAAAAGCCCCCAAATTGCAGAACAATGATACGTGACACACAAGCACCCACACAAGCACACATAATACATGCAAACACACACACACACACGTACGCACACATACACACATACACACACAATGCAGGCACACACACACACACACACACACACACAATCACATGTTCATGTGCATACATGCACGAATGTGCCTATATTTGAAAAAGACAATTATTGCTGAGTGGAGGCAGTTTCTTTGCATTGGCGTGTCTGAATTCAATACATGTGTGCGTGTGTGTGTGCGTGTGTGTGTGTATGCAGGTGGAGGTGATGCGTTCCAACGCAGAGAGCCGTATCCAGACGTACCTTCAGGAACTGCAGAAGTTCCGTGCACGCTGGGACCAGCTGAAACCTAGCCATGACATCATCGAGTCGGGCGACCCCGAGGCCCTGCAGAAGTGTGTGCAGACCATCAAAGACAAGAAGGCCGAGTTTGAGGAGCTGGAGCTCACACGCAAAAAGCTTATGTATGTTGCACTGTGTGTGTGTGCGTGTGTGTGTGTGTGTGTGTGTGTGTGTGTGTGTGTGTGTGTGTGTGTGTGTCTGTGTTAGCATATGTCAAATAAAAACAATTTAAATGACCTCTGTACCATGTTTTTTTATTTCTCCCTGTTAAGCAAAAAAAGAACTATTTTTAGAGTATAACAATGAGATTTCTGTGATTGTGTGTGTGTGTATGTGTATGTGTATGAGAGAGAGATTTTTTGTTTGTGTGATTTTGGCACACGCTGCACCCATTTCTTTTTATGTTTACAGGCTGTGAGAATTCACCTTTGTAACAGTGTTAATGTTGTTGATGTGTCCCATGTTGCTGGCGAGCAGTGAGGACTGCCGGCACTTTGGGCTTGACGCTCCAGATTTCCTGGAGGCGGCGGAGGTAATGCGGGACATGGAGGAGTTCGGCCAGATGTGGTCCCTGTACGAGGAGTTTCAGGACGAGTTCCAGGACTGCGCCAAAGAGGATTGGATCACCTTCAGGTGGACTTAAGAGCACATTCTTGCTTTTGTTTGATGCACTTAAGAGCTTTGTGTGTGTGTGTGTGTGTGTGTGTGTGTGTGGATGTGGTTGTGTTCTTAATGTTTATTAATAGTTTGTATGAACGTGTTGTGGTTTATGTTTGTTTCTTTAGTGTTACGATTGGCATAAAACAAACTTGTTCTCTGTCCTGTTTAGTTGGAATTTATGACACATAGTTATGTGTCTGATTATGCATGTTCGTGTGTGTGTGTGTGTATGTGTGTGTGTGTGTGTGTGTGTCTCTCTTGCAGGAGTAAGACATATATTTTTGAGGAGTTCCTCTTTGCCTGGCACGACAGACTGAGGAAGTTGGAGGAGCACACAACCATGTCAGTGAAACTGCAGAAGGAGGTGGACAAGTACAAGGTACCTCACACTGAGACACAATAAGTCTGAATGCTGTCCTTGCAGAAGCGCAGGACGAAATGACAGACACAAATTCCTAGACAAAAGTGTGTTTGTAAATACACTACCTAGCAAAAAAACATTGCTATACTTGGGAAATTCCTCAGAGCATTTACTTTTTGTCATGCCTATAATGGCAATGAAATGC
>JAVQKI010245051.1:5000-11164 GCA_036025975.1 Nematalosa erebi
CTTCCTCTAATGACGGGCCTCGCGGCTCGGGCGCGTTTCCCTTCCCCTCAGACGGCCATCCAGCGCTGATGGAGGGCTCCCACTGGCGGGACCACATGAGTCACGTGTCCTTGAGGGCGACGCACAGAGAGGCGCACGCTCCCTGCTCCACGCCGTCAGATCTGTCGGGACCACCCACCCCAGTTCATACCAGCAGCCCTCTGCGCTGCGCACAAGAGAGGTGAGAACAGATGTAGTTTTCTTTTGGAAAAGCTTTGTGAAATTGTTTGAAATGACTGTTGAAACAATAATGCATAGTGTAAGTAACAGTGGGAACTTTTTAAAAGCAAATGGCAGCATGTCGTTGGTAATATTTTCTCCACTGCTATGAGTAGAGTTGATTGTCTTGTAACAGTGTTGTTATCGATTGTGTTTACAGTAAGTGTTTGGTTGTGATTGATTTTGTTTTCAGTAACAGTGTTGTGATTGATTGTGTTTTCAGTAACAGCGAGTGTTATTGTTGTTGTTGTTGTTGTTATTGTTTGTGTCTCAGCCCCGGTTTGGCAGCTCGTGACTCTGAGGTTCGCTCGAAAGAGGCTCTTAGTGACAGCACCCCAGCCCAGCCCCAGCCCCAGTCCCAGACCCAGACCCAGACCCAGCCCCCACCCCCAGCCAGACCCCAGTCTGGGCCTCAGGAAGCCCACAGTCCCAGCCAGGGCTCCCCTAAAGACAGCACTGACCCCTGCACCCCCACACAGGCAGCTCCAGAGGCCCTCGGCCCCTCCTCCCCCCTCAGCCCACAGGGCCAGGAGACGCGCCCCGTAGCGACCCAGCCCTCGCCGACGGCCGACCACCCCCAGAACCACACTCACCCGCCCGGGCACAGCACACAGACTCCTCAGCCTCAGCCTCTGACGGACGCCACGGCGACAGTGGCACCAGTCCCGCGGTCAGGACCCGATTCCGCCAGCCTCCCCTCTTCCTCAGCTCCAGCGTCCGCCCCGGTCCAGCCCCACGGCGCCGGCGGCTCCTGCCCGCCACAGCCGGCGCTCCCCAGAGCCGACTCGGCCCCCTCCTCCCCTCAGCCTCCCCACTGCAGCCAGGAAGGCTCCCCCACTGCCGAGCCCCCCGTGCCGGGCTTCGCCACGCTGGGCCGCAGGCTCATGCTGGCCTCCGAGCCCGTGGGCCACCTGCAGCACTACTCCAGCATGGAGGGCATCGCCAACGCCCGCGGATCCCCCGCGTCCGAGGGCGCCTCCACCCCCACGTTCCCGCTGTCCTCGGGCTACTACCAGCCGGCCGGCTCCCTGGGCTCCTACTCGGGGCACCCGGGCAGCGGAGCGCCCCAGCCTCCCCTCCCGGAGAAGCGTCGCCAGGGCACCCTGCCAGGCTCTCCCAACGGAAGGCTGGGTTCCCTGAGGCCCGGGGCGGGCGGTCAGCAGTCTGTGCAGCACCACGTCACGTTCTCCCCATCCGTGGGTGAGGTGGCGCTGCCCGCCAACCACAGTGAAGGAGCCTTGAGCGACGAGGAGCTGGGCAACAGAGTCAGTGTCAAATTTGTGCAAGACAGCTCACGCTTCTGGTATAAGCCAGGCATCTCCAGGGACCAAGGTAACTAAATATATCCTGTCTATCCACAACCTCAAATCCTGCAGCCTGATTGGCTAAAGCTTATGCTGACTGGGTTATGTAAACATGAGTGGCACTTTCTCCACAGCTATTGCTGCCCTTAAGGAGAGAGAGCCTGGGTCCTTTTTGATCCGGGACAGCAACTCCTTTCAAGGGGCCTACGGCCTTGCACTGAAGGTGGCCACTCCGCCGCCAAACGCCAACAGCCACAGCAACAAAGGTACACCTCACATCTGTTTCCCTAACTTCCATAATCCTGAAATGCAGGCATACTATTTTGAACCAGCAATCACAGACATCGATGCCCAGATGTATGGTACAATGAGATGTCTTTGCTTTCTAATTAGGAAATGTGCTCAGCCAGTGCATTTAATTTGCAATATTGTTGTTCACAATCTTTCTCTCTCTCTCTCTCTTAAAGTGGCTGATCCTTTGGAACAACTTGTTCGGCATTTCCTGATTGAGACTGGCCCTCGAGGAGTTAAGATCAAGGGCTGCCAGAACGAGCCCTATTTTGGTAAGGAGAACATATCATTTGATGGTTAACCAGCTAAAGCTAGCAGCTGTTTATAGGCCATGGTGGCTTTTGCACAATGCAAACATGCTGGCATGTCCTGTTATAGTGACTGAGCTTGATGAAGGATGCTTATTTGTTTTGAAAATGCTTTGTCTACTCTGAGGGCTGTTTTGGGAGTTGACTGTTTGGAGAGTCACGTTTAGAGACTCAACCCCAAGCCTTTTTGCAGAGATATTATCTCTTCTTTTGGATCATAACATGCAGTTGGGTGTAGTGGACTGTTTATCTGTCTTTCCAGGGAGTCTGTCCGCACTTGTATATCAACATTCCATCACTCCCATCTCCCTGCCTTGTGGCCTTCGCATCCCGGAGAAAGGTAAACAGCCGCCCGAATCATGGTATTTAGTTACGCCAGGCACTAAGGATTTAGCCTTCTTCAGCTGCTCACAATGCAAACCGCCTCTTGTGTATGTTCCAGACCTACTAGGAGACATCCAGGAGCTGCAGCCGGTCAGCAACATGAGCACAGCTGCAGACCTGCTCAAACAGGGTGCAGGTGAGGCACACACACACACACACACACACACACACAGCTCTTTCTGTATAACCTTCTGCTTAGTAGTGTTAGACATTGTACACACACACTGTGAAGAACTTTTCAACTGATCAGCTGGGGATTTAGTCCAGTGCTGGACAGCTGTTGACGTGGTCTCAACCAGTCCAGACGACAAAAGGACGAGCCATTTATTCCCACACAGTGTGCTCACGCTGTCTGATTGCGTCCTCCCTCCCCTCGCCAGCCTGTAACGTGCTCTACCTGAACTCCGTGGAGACAGAGTCACTGACTGGGCCCCAGGCCATTGCCAAAGCCACATCTGCAAGCATGTCACGGAGCCCGCGGCCAGCGGCCACCGTGGTGCACTTCAAGGTGTCGGCCCAGGGCATCACGCTCACGGACAGCCAGCGCAGGTACGTCACGCGCACCAGCGCCCGTTTCCTTCGCCTATAAAGTCATTTCCAACCATGGAAAAGGTCAAGATGTCTTTATTGGACTCTTTGGTGACATTTGAGCTTGCAGACGTACGCTGTAAAGCTGTTGGTAAATGTCACTATTAAACGGTGTGTGTCCTCCCTCAGGGTGTTTTTCAGGAGACACTATCCTCTCAACAGCGTCACCTTCAGCAGCGCCGACCCACAGGACCGCAGGTAGGGCCACCGAGCAAACTGGACCTCCAACCCTCAGCGAGGCCCCAGTGCTCACAGCACACACAAAGACACTATCAGATGTGTTTGTTGTTGTTATTAATAAATACAGCTGGGAAATCATTTGGGGAGAAATCCCGGGTTACCAGGGTGAATATTAGAAGGTGCGCTTTAGCAACCCATAAGAAAAGGCCATCTATTAGTGTCTTTCTATTAAAACCTTCAGTCATCTACAGTTGTTTAATACAGCAACAGATTTGGGAAACAGTGGACCAAAAAGAGTGTGAGGTTGTGATTCATTCAGGATGGTTGTAAAGATGTTGGAGCTAGAATAAACATGGTGTACTGTCTAGTGTTGAAATCAGATTTGGTCCCAGTGCTAATTGCTGTGATGTACCTGGAGTATTTTGGCAAGTTGTCCCTAGATGTGTATCACTTGGATCATCTAGTCCAACAGGACACAGTTGCTCCTTGTGGAGCCAAGCAGTCTGTTTTGTTATATTCAAAGTATTGAATATGAAGTTGAAAACGTGGTCAGTCTTTCTCCATGCACGACCTCATTTTCAATGGTATTAACCATAACAGTCATCTATCAATCATTACTCACAGTTTGCTGCTGCATGATCTAGTGCTGGCTGCCCTGCCTGTGTATATGTGTGTGTGTGTGTGTGTGTGTGTGTGTGTGTGTGTGTGTGTGTGTGTGTGTGTGTGTGTGTACTGTGCAACTGAGGGGAGTATGACATTTGGCAAGAATTGCTGATGTGAATAGCTAAAAGTGCTTTTAATCCCATTTGGAGATGATTGGTAATAGAAAATGTTTGCTTGGTAGTAGTTCAGTTATTTTTCTTTTCACTTTTCTAGGAAGATAAAATAATTTGATTCATTGTTGTAGTAAAACAGTGTTCATACAGACAATGTCTGTGGTGTCATCTTGGATTCTAGTAGGATACTGACAGCAGTTGTATATAGTGGCATCACCATGGTCTGTTCTGACTGAACACCTAAGTGTGCTTGCGGATTTAGAATTTAAATTTTGAACTGAGTAGTGCTTGAAAGTAGAGCATAGACTGTGTGTGAGTGTGTGTGTGTGTGTGTGTGTGTGTGTCTGTGATCCTCTGTGTGGAATGGATGGTTGTGTGCGGATGTGAGAGCATGTGTGTTTCTGAGTCTCGTCTGTCTCCTCCTCTCTGCCTCAGGTGGACTAACTCAGACAGCACGACGTCTAAGTAAGTGCTCAGTGGACATGCCCCTCTCTGTCTTTTCTCCTTGCGTGTCTGACACAAGACATTTCTTTTCTGTGTTGCAGTCGGAATGTAGGCTTTGCATCATCTCACAAATCTTTCTCAAATCATTTTGCCAAATTGTGCCGAAACAAAAATACTTTATTGTATTGTAACAAAAAAAAAAAACCCTAGTCATTTCCATGGCAGTTATTTTCTATTTTCACGACTCTTCTCCTGCCATGTGAGTGACTTGTTTGAATCTCTCCATCTCTAGAGTGTTTGGCTTCGTGGCCAAGAAGCCAGGGAGTGTGGCTGAGAATGTGTGCCACCTGTTTGCCGAGCTGGACCCGGAGCAGCCGGCCTCTGCCATCGTCAACTTCATCAACAAAGTGATGCTGGCCCCACAGCGCAGGTAGAAGAGAGGACCCAGTGGATGGGACGACGACTAGCAAGGGCTTGTTCTGTACCACGGCCCCACGGGCCAATCCAACCCTTTGATGGCAGCACTCTTCCACTCTCCTTCAGGCAGAGACCCACTCTAGCACTAATTCAAGATGTATACACCACAAGCACTGTCAACTAAAACAGCCAAATTCCCTGATTTTACACAGTATGGGCATTAACTGTGATAAAACCAAAGCTATTTAGTCAGTTTCACAGAATTTAACCAAAAGACAAAAAAAAGCCTTTGTGTTTTTAAAGTTAGGTGTAGATGTGAAGCAGAAGCAGCTCTTCTGACTGCAAAAGGAGTAGATATGTATTTATGTAAATAAATCCACAAAGACAATCGTTGTAATATATGAACATGAGCTTTGGTTGAGGTCCAAAGGAAGTGTTAGTGAAGGTTTGAGAGTGTGTTTGTGTGCTGGCTAACCAAAGAGGGACAGAGAGTGGGATGTGGGTACCCTACCATGAGCCCCAACAACGCTTGGGGAAGAGTCACTGGTGTTGGAGAAGTCCAAGGTCCGATCCCTTAGCATGGCTAAGAAAAGTGTTAAAGAGGAAAAAGATGAATGTGAAGTTGTATTGGCAGAATGTACGCTCCATTTGTTACTGTACCTACTCGCTGCCTAACTATTCTCATATTGAGGTATCTGATGCAAGTCTTGGATTTTTTATCTACTAAATTCCCTCTACAATTGCCATTTTTATTTTTTCACCATTGTCCTAAATTCTCCCAAAACATGTTAATGTTGTTTACAAACTAAAGGATAGGAACCAGTAAATGGTTACATTGACTGACTTAAATTAGCTAAAATTTCTTGCATAGTGGACCCTTCACCCTAGCTGTAGTTGTGAGGGAGCAACATACTGAAACAGCTGGTCAGTCTCAAGGGGAATGGAGTTCTTAAACCCAGGAAAAACACTGCTGACCCCAGTCATGGAAATATTTACACAATGAAAAGAAAGGTAAGGCCCTCTTGTTCTCCACCTATGGTATTACATACAAGCCTTATAGCACTAGTACGGCTGTTTCAGTAGATATATGCCATCATCACCCAACCATACACATGTATAAATCTCTGTAACCAGTATTCACAGGTAGCTATAAACTATGAGTTTTATATAATTGTATGGACATGAACACACAAGAGCGACCAAAGTTTTTTACT
>JAVQKI010245100.1:0-10629 GCA_036025975.1 Nematalosa erebi
AGCGGTCATTATTTTTTCGGAGCGGTCATTATTCAGAAATATCGGACCTGCGAACGTTGGGGAGGCCCATTCAAAGTGAATGGAAGCCCCCGCAGCATTCTAGAGAGCCGTATAATAAGCAAAGCTAATTACCATTCAGATGTATGGAGTAGGTAAATTAACAGTTATTAACAATTTACTATAGACTCCTACTGCCATAGATACCTTTACTTGCACTGATAGTTTGGAGGACCATCTCTGCAGCGCCACGGTCATGTAATCGTGCCTGTTGGTAAAGTAGCTTCTGCTTCTCCATCTCCTTTTCCTGATGGGGAGAGAGGTTTCAAAATGAACACGTATGACATAGACCAAAAGTGGCAATCTAGCATTATTCCTATAATGGTTATTGAACTCTTGAGCAATAACACAGATCAAAGGCCTGATGTCAAACAGGGATGCTAAAGAACAATTGGATAGTGAACGGACAGTTAGCAGTGTGATGTACATGCCATGGAGCCACACCTGGTGTCTATCATAGACAATGTGCCACTCAGTTCTTTTGTTTCATTTTGATTGACTAGAGGTCAAGCTGATACTGCTCAGCAGCATCTATTTGAGTTCAAATGCAATTAGTCAAAAATGGGAAGGCTATGAGGCTATGTTTCATTTGTTTCCAAATAGTTTTTTAGAACGACAATACAATGTCTGAGACATTAGCAATACAAATGGAATATATAATTTACCTCAAAACTTTTCACCTCCTCACCATCTTCATCCTCTTCATCATGACAGCTCTGATTGACAAACATTACAAATCATTAATAAGCCTAAAAAGCTCCCTTACACAGTGAAATTATAATTATGATATGTTTAACTTGAACTGAATTTTATAAAAATTACAAATATATTTACCTTCGCCATGATGTCTGCATAAGCCATGTAGAGGGCATCTTCCTCCAGTTTACTTTATGATTAAAAAAGGAGAGAAGAGTGAATAATAGCCCCGAGCATAGTTCTAAGAGTCGTACACAAACTAAAAAGACAGATTTACCATTTCTCGGTAAGTGCAGTTCTACTGAACAACTGGATGAGCTGGTGAAGGGGGTCTATGTGCTTGGTGGCCTCATCTTCCTCAGGTGGTTCCTCTCCTCCAGGTTTCTAATTTACCATTTCATTTCATTTAATATTTTATTTCAAATATTAAATAATATTGACTGTTCTACAAAAATACTGAATTTGTATTTTGAAATCCTCATAATTTAGAAATGGGTGCTGTACTTCGTAATGGTACAAAAAAAAACATAATTGCACAAATTACGTACTGCCAAGTCCTCAATAAGCTTGTCTTCAAAGTAGTGTTCCTCTGTTTCTATCCAAGATCTCAGGTAACCCTGGAGGAAGAGATTGACTGCTCGATGCCTGAGGAAAACCACATGTTACTGCAGTAAAACAATTAAGAAATGACAGACTTTTATTAATCAGTAATGATTATAGGTAGTATCATAGTTGACTATGAAAGTGTAGGACAACATTGCTACATGTCGTGCCATCATGCAGTCCTTCATTTCCTTTGGGATAAATAAAGTATATCTATCTATCTATCTAGAGAGTGATAATCTCCTACTTTTTACCTGGGCAGGTTGTACAGAGGTGCCATCCTGAAACAGGCCACTACAGCTCTCTTCCTCTGCTTAGACAGTAACTTGTGCCACACTGCTTTCTTACTCCTCTGGGGATGCTCAACCTAGAAGAAGATGAGTTTACAGTGAAGAGCCTTGCAATCATGACCACAGGTGGCATATCTGGGACTTATAGTACAGAAGTAGCTGCTATGCTCCTCCCACAATATTAGTTTCCCCCTCCACTATAACTTTCATAAGGTGAGCGGTGTCATTCAGACCTACCTGGTCCAAGTGGAAAAGCACATGGGCAATATCAAGCACCCTCTCCACTGTTTTAGCTGGATCTGAAGTATCGTCACTTCGATTGGGCATGTCTTTATAGAGTGCCATCTGCCAGCGAATTGCAGGATCCTCCAGCTAACAAGACACAGGATGGAACAACTCTGTAAGGGTGTCATGCCATTATTCCAGCCCTGGGTAACGTGATCCCTCCCAGATCATGACTAGTATTATTGCTATGACACAACCAAACATACTGTGGGCAGTCATGACTTTGTCGTAACGTGATGGCTGGGAGGTGGAAATAGATTCACTTTTTAATTTTTAATAAAATCATGTGTTTGTCAACAGTCCTAACTATCTAAACAAATTGTATGACTATATGATCAAAAATTCTATCAAAAAAGCTCCTTGGCCTATTTTATTAGCTGTATTAGCAAAGCTGCAAAGGCAACCATTATGTTTTTACGAATGTTTTCCTCATAACTGGGGGTCAAACACTTTTAAATGCACCAATTGTCTAATTACATCAGACTAGGTCGCATATTTTTTGCACCACGTGTTGGCTCCACCTGGCTGAAGAATTGTGCTAGAATTCGTTTTTTGGACTATGTATACTGTACACACCTACACAAGTTGTTGCACTGTGTGGCTGTTGGCTTCAGAAGCAATAATAATGCTCAACTTGAAAAGAAAACAAATTGAAAACACAGAGGCTTTGCTATTTGAATAAAATAATCTAATAAAAAGGGATTTTATGGTCATGAAATGTATTTGGATGATGCAATCATTTTGGACATGCTTTATGTAACAGAGCTCATCTGCACTAGTCCTGCCTGGGGCTTGAACCCGCCACCTTGGGTCGGGAAGCGAATGCTCTAGCCAGTCGACAGAAAAGCCCAGGCTCCCATTCAGCTGACCAGGACGCTCTTGAACTGTCAGGAGGGAAGCTTTACTAACATTCTACACGCGCAGGTAGGCTACCTGGCATCCCTTAAAACATAAATATAAGAACACAACTGACAAAACAAAATGTCACTAACTCAACATTTAACTTCTCACAGACATACTGTAATCACTGCAGGGAATTGGATTGGAGTGAGACAACCAGATTTCATTGGCATGTTTCTGGATGTGTTTCCAATCACGTATCTAGCTTGCGCCCAATCCAGATGTCCTAGGTGCGTTTGTAAACTGCCACTCTGAGTCCTCTGAGCACTTTTGTCCTTTGACACCGTTCATAAATTTGTAAAATGTGAATGGAATTGTCGTTTGGTTATCCAGAGCACCACATTTTCGGAGTGTTCAGAGCGCACACCAGGCACTCCAGCTGACGGGAGAGAGCAGCGAAGCAGACTGTTTTTAGGAAATAGACCAGATTATGGATTTGTACAATACACATAGTACAGTAAGTCCAGGGGCGGGAGCATGCTCATAATCCAGGTAGAGCTGCTACAGTGGTCAGCAAGTAACTTTTTAAAATGCTGCACAACAAAGCAAGGCAACATTACTAAATGCAAGGAGTCACCAACATTCATCAGACATCAGATCAATTCGTGTTATAAAAACATTTAAAAATAAACACTTTTTTTCCTAAACGTATCGCTGACTGTATGAATAAATGTGAATGAAATGCCATTTTCACCATTTGTTCACACCCACGTGAACTTACCACATAGTATTAAGATGGGTAAATAACAACATCAATAAAGCACAACAGGATGACATGAATGGACTAATGGCTTGCAATAGTCACTGGCGTCTGAAAGCTCATAGTGTCCATCATTAGGATGTGGTGAGAACGCATCAGTGAGTTGCGGCATCACAGCCTACTAAAGCGCACGCTGGATGGCAGCGTATTCATGTGTGAGCCGCAATTTATGACCTTGCAATTCAAAGCAAAGTGGTAAAGTTGACTGTTAGTGACTTTGCCTGTCAGTGACATTACCAGTGCTCCACCATGCCTGTGAAACAGCTGTTGATCCACATCAACATGAGGAGATTGATGTGGCCATGAAGTGCATGGCCATTTTTAAAAGCGAAACACTGGTCATGGCGATGGCCAATAAACATACAGAGAACTTGCACCGTCTTTAGAACAAAACTCACTTCCATTATGCTTTACTACTTGGAACTGCTAGAGTGCATACAGTATCTACTTCTAATGTAAATACATATGGTTTAACTTTGCCCAGCAACCATGCATGTATTTACAGGCATGCTGTCCCCTCTCTCACTTACGCACACAGCCACACACACATACATTACATACATGCAACTTAGGCATAAGGGAAAAGCCCAAAGCCTCCGCAAATGTCTAGGACAATGCAAAAGACAGAGAAACGTGTGACATGGGGGGACAGTGGCTTGGACCTGACTTACTGAGCATACATATATGATGAAGGGACTGGAATGGAAGTATGAAATGAGGGGACTGCTTCATATGCATTCTGAACACGACTCTGAACACTGAATGTTCTTGGTTATTAAAGAAGTACTCTGCAGTTAAAAACATGGGATGGAATGTTGGTTCTGGCAGGTTGAATACAATTCTTACTTTTCCCTGAAGATGGAGATTGTTCCTTATGGTCTCTCGCACCTCCTCTTCAGTATCTTTCTGTACAGACAAACAAATATACAGGAAAAAATGTTACAAGACTTTAATTAGAGATTGTTGCCACATAAACCTAAGGCAGAATGGTAGCTTAGGAGTGGATGCTATCGGATGCTATTGGGGCTGTTTATGTGGGGTTGTAAAGTGTCTTGAGTCAAAATTAATTCAGGGCGATGTTTGCAGTTTCACATATACTCATATAACGGTTGTAGAACCTGATAACATAATAATTTCCCCATGATGTAATAATTCAGTAAAACATGTAATAAAATCTGATAATGTAAAAGAGCATTTTCTCAGTACTGTTATAATAGCCATACCATTAAGTAATACATTGTTACATTAATGGGAGGTTATTACATTATCGGGTTGGTCTCATATTTGCAGAACCTGATCATGTATATGTGCACTTTTCATGTATCGAAATCAGCCTTTATGTATGTTCTACATTCTGTTGCCATGGCAGTTTGGCCTGCTTCGCTGCTTGGCTGCCTCAATACTGATTCCAAATACATTATTGTATTTGGTCACCTCGATTTCGCAACATGACCACCAAGTGTCATGGGACAATGCTTTGGTGTCCTGCAAATCACTGATAGAAATTTGCTCACAAGAAAAACAGATGACTTTACCGTTTTTGTCTCTCAATAGGTGGTGCTACACCAAGCAAGGGTGGCTAAGAGCTAGTTGGATGTGGTTCCTTGAGACCTTACCGCCTAAATTGTGTCAGATGTGGCACTGCTTTTTTGAGTTATTCCAATCCAGCTTGGAGAGGGAGTGGTCTTTGGGGACCAAAAGAGATTTCCTGCTTTGAGCCTAGTGGGACTACATGCCCATCAAGTTTCATGTAACCCAGTGTTTAGGTAACCCTGGAATCGTTGACAGAAATTTGCATGCAACAAAAAATCCAGTGGAGTAAAGGTTCAGTTCAAGATGAAGGGTTTGCACTCCTTCCATACCATTACCTACATTCACCAGACATTTTTAGAAACAGTAAAGCATCAGCGCAGTTGATCAAATTAGACATTCACAAACTTTCTTTTTGGAATGAAATACACTTACTCCACTCCATTGCGCTACATTTGGTTATTGACTTGTATGGACTTTGCCACAAACACAGACAGAGTGGAAGACGGTGGGTGAGTCTCGCAAGTCTATCAGGTTCTACAACTGTATATTCATGTAAAAGTAGGGACCTATGAAGGGATTATTACATTACTGGGAGTTATTACATTATCGGGAAATTATTACATTATCGGGAAATGATTACCTTATCAGGTTCTACAACTGTATAATATTCATATTGCATAATAAGAGTGGCCCACTCAGTGCTCAGTACATACTCTCTCTACGGTGAATCAGAGTGCCACATTACCTGAGAGAAACGGTTCTTGGCTAGTCCAATCAGTTCCTGATCTCCAGGAGCACAAATATTCAAGCCCACGGGGAGCATCCTCTTGAGAGCAGCTACAATAAGAGAGGTCTGCATGGAGTAGCGGTCACCCTTCTTCTTCATCTTCTTCCTCTCCTGGTCTGACACGCCCCCCTGGGTTACACATAACAGGTGTGTCCGTTTACTGTGCATTACAAAATATCACAGCTAATTCTCTCCAGATCGTAATCTCTCTTATGATGGTAATACCGTCAACATAAACTCCAAATGTCTCAACATTTCAGGTTTTGATGCATGCCCCATATTTTGATTCCATAATATATTTTGAATACATAAATTACAACATATACAATGTAAAACCAATTACAGATATATCAATAACAAACAACTCTGTATTTACTGACCTTTGACATTTTGGATTTGGTGTCTGTGATGAGGAAAGACATGTTGTTTATCTCATTCTGAACTACAAAGTTTTGCTCCTCCCTTTTGAAGTTCTGAAATTAGCAAAGACACTGACTCATTATTCGATTCTACAGTATACTGAATAAACATACTACACTACGGCATTGTGTGTGTGTGTGTGTGTGTGTGTGTGTGCATATTCAGAGAAAGAGAGCGAGAGAAAAAGAGAGAAAGAGGAAAAGAGAAAGAGATATTTGATTTACATGTGATTTTGCCCAAAATATGAAGATTTCTGCCACCATGCGGAATAACTCCTCTGCCTCTGGGTTAGGTTCTTTCAGCCATTTTGCTCTATAAACAAAATCAAAATGTTCAATGACCAAAATTAAAAATGAAATTTAACACGGGTGACATGTCAGCAGTTCTATTCACTTTACATTGTGTTGTACCTGTTGTAATCCACAAATCGTATGAGGAGAGGATAGAAAGCGTACAGATCCCGAACAAGGACGGTGAACTCATCTAAGATGAGAAGTTCCGACTCAGACATCTCTCCCCGTCCCTCTGCCTTCATGTGCTCCTCATCCCCCAGAACGATGGCCGCTTTTTTCTTCAGTTTCTCCATCAGTGGCAGAAAATGGGATTTTAAAAGCTGAGGTTTGGCCTTGCTTATTATTGGCTGTGAGAAGACTGCAATAATGAAATACAGAAATCAGTGTTACAGTGAAGTTTTGAAAGCAAAAAAGGTAAAATTAATATACATCCTAAACACACAGGGCTCTTTTCTCGGTCTATGTGCATAGTTCAATGAATGGAGCGAATGGGTGTGTCGCTATTTCACAACTGGATATCCTGCGAACAGGGAACAGCGCACAGGTTAAAAGCGTTGGCCATAACTTACTTAATAAACCATGGTTGTGTTTTGGACGTAACATACAATAAACCAATGAGAGTGCCATCTGCTATTTCCTTTAAAGGGATCCCTGGCTAGTCAGACATGTTGGCCTTTTAAGACTGATAGGAGTGTCAGCTACATAAACATGATTGAAAAAAACACAAAGTATTTATGGTTTTCTTAACAATTTAGAAAATCCTTTCACTCATAAGCTGCTATTATTGTAAGAAGTGACATCACCTGGTTGCATCTAATCAAGGTCCAATCAAGGTGCAGCAATCAAGTTACTGCCCATAGACACCATCAAAAACAACCAGGTGATATCACTTTTTACCCAAAAAGCATTGAGACGTAAATGCAATGGCAGCTTACAAGTCCTGCAAAAGAAAAGATTTCCTAAAAGTTTTGATAAAAAAGAAAGCATTTGAAGTGTTTTGAAATCCTGTTAGATATAGCTGATACCAATGTCAGTCTTCTAAGGCCAGCATGTCTTACCAGGAATTCTTCTAAGAGCCAGCAGCGCAAGATCTTTGTCTACTTGGTGCTTTAACAGCGGCTTTCCTAAGTAGCACACCACAATCTAAAGAAATTTGGAACATTAAGCATATAAACTTATGATCATATAACCAGGATAGAGGCTATTCTGCGCTTCTTCTTCCTTGGGTATCATTGAACAATCATTTCATTTTAATCTCTTAGAGCAGTGGTCCCCAAACTTTGAACTGCCACGTACCCCCTGAGACACTCTACAGTACGTCCTACCGAGTACCCCCTGAAGCACGGACAGCTTGCTATAACAATAAGAATTTTTTATAATTATTGCTAAATAAACAGTGAACACACATCGGTACATCACAATGTATTGGCAATTTGGTTGTATTGTGAATAGTTTGGTTGTATTGGTGGTAGTTTTCATACTGTATCTGAAGTTTATCTTTATGCTAGTGAGAGCTGAGAACCCAATCACAGATTTATTTTGTGTACCCCCTAGAATTGATCCAAGTACCCGCAGGGGTACCCCAGGGGTACTTGTACCCCAGTTTGACAACCACTGTCGTAGAGAAAAAACATAGAGGAAACAATTTAATCTCAACAAGATCTAGATCTAGGTTAGACTTTCTATTTTCACTGACTCCACAGTTAATTCACCCACGCAGCTACACATAACTTTTATCACCTTAATCCTGCTCTTCATCTTCATCATCACATATTTGACTGATGCGCATAGCATGTATGAATATTGTGGCATCTGGCCTACAAGGCGAAATCTGCGAAGTTGTAATTGAACTCCACTGTTGATAACATGCTGAAAAAATAGCAGGGTAACACCACACAGCTTTAGACTAGGTTTCTGCAGGTCAGGAGCGCAGTCACTGCCCAGCTACTCAAACTTGCAACAAAACATTACACCCAAACAGGCCTCTCTTTCTGCAAAACACACCCACTGGGCCATTGTATGTTATGTATTTAGACAACGTTGGTGCCTGGTGGATTGTTGCTGATGTGCTGGCCAGAAACGAATGGTGATGCGCAGCTTGGGTGATAGAGCCCAGTGTGAAAGTAATGGATGCAGGGAGTAATACCATTTGAGATGAGACTGATAAGGATTGGTTGATATGCTCTCTTGCATACAGTATAACCATTGGGCAGACTCCTGTCCTATGTGGGCCATTAAAGGTATCCCAACTTTGAAATCGCCTCTGATGTCATTAGGAATTAGAAAGATTAGGAAAGCTCAACAAGCTGAGAGCTGCTTTAGTTCTGTGTCCTGATCTGAGAGGCGTAGTAGGTGTGTCCTGGTGATACATATCTGACCTCTGATCTGATGACCTCTCTCTCACACTGGGCCTACCTGCCAGTCTCTTCATCCAGGCTCCTTCATCAATGCCCAGGTTGTTGTAGATGATTTTCAGGATGTTCCCCAGCAGGGTGTTCATGTGGCTGGAGGTGAGGGAGGTGCAGCAACTCTCTGCTCGCTCAGGGTTGTTCTCTGGCCCATACTCCCACCAGCGTGACATGTAGCTGCACAGCATGGGCAACACCACCTCCATCACATGAGGCATCTGTGTGTAGCACATGCCTGACTCCGCCAGATCCATGATCTCCTCCAAGGACTTCTCAAGAGACGGGATGAGAGGACACATCTCCTCCACCTGGGCAGGTAGCCCAAGAGCTAGAACAAAACAGAGCAATAAGGGAAATGCAGTAAATGAGACATTTCAACATGTTGCCAAATTAAACCACATTGATTATTCTAGGAAAGACGATAAAGCATAATTGTATTTATGATCAATGGCAGGTGGAAAAGGGAGCTTTAAAGAAGTGCCGTAAATGAGCTCATCTGCTTGTACTTTTGGTAGCCAGTCAGTCGTGGTTTTAGAAAGCTGACTCAACTGAAATTTCTCCAGAAAAATATAATTGAATAAAAACTATTATCTCCCCTTTTACAATATTTTATTGAAGTCACTGAATAAAATATTTACTATAATACATAATATGAGAAATACAATGACACCAATAAAAATGAAACCATACTTGATCTCTCCCGTGAGGATTTGACATTGTAAATGGAGTGACTATTATATTTGTTGAGCTGAGGTTCCAAAAATGCGACAGGAAAAGCTCCTGAAAAGGCTGCCAGGCACTCCCCAATGGCTGGGCGCTGTCTAGACAGGGGAACAAAAGGCACAGGATACATTGCCACTGAAACACTACATTTACACTGGCAAGGCTTCATGCAGAGGTTTTGAATATATACGATTATATAGATTCCATGATTGCACCTACTTTTAAAAGTGTTCCATATCAGATCACACATGGTTCATTCATTTGCTCAACACTTGAGATAATGTGCACGCACACAAGACGGTTTGCTCACTGAGATAATGTGCATGCACACAAGACCGTTTGGTCACTGAGATAATGTATGTGCATGCACACAAGATGGTTTGGTCACTGAGATAATGTATGTGCACGCACACAAGATGGTTTGGTCACTGATATAATGTATGTGCACGCACACAAGATGGTTTGGTCACTGAGATATACATGTTCAATGTATTGTGAGATGACAAGGACAAAGAAATATCCATTTGACAGTTTAGACTGGGCACAGAACCCATTCATACTGTATGTGAACCCATTCATACTGCATGTGAACCCATTCATACTGCATGTGAACCCATTCATACTGTATGTGAACCCATTCATACTGTATGTGAACCCTTTCATACTGTGGGCACAGAACCGATTCATACTGTATGTGATTCATTTCCACATATAAAGGAGGCCTGAAGCCAATCCATGTTTTTTTCCCCTTTTCAAACATTCATAATACACAATACACAGCTAAACTGTGTCATCCACGGACAAAAAATATGAATTTGGGTGGCAGACACACAGCTTACATGTAGCTTAACATCTAAATATGAAACTGTTAAAA
>JAVQKI010245131.1:0-16665 GCA_036025975.1 Nematalosa erebi
ATGGTTATTCCACTAGCTCTTAATAGTCAGGAATTCTTTCTAACAAATTTGCAATTCTACACAGATCGCAGATGACAAAGACCATTGCATCAACAAGTTGACATTTTATAAATTAAAAAATTGGCAGCTCAATGTGCTTTCAGTGACACTACACATTAGTCCTGTGTTTGTTCAGATATAGGATATTTACATTTATGTGTGAGTATGAATTGAATACTGCCTGTACAGGAAATGGCAAATATTGCCTTTTATCACATTCAACCGATGTAGCGTCCAAAATCAATTTCACTTTCAAAAGCATGAACCAATCACAGCCTATTAAAGTTTGTAACAAAGCTGCCAAACAGAAAGTGAGCTCATTATCTCGGCAGGTGCTACAACGAATCAAAACCCAATTTGATCCTATTCCTTTGGACCCCTTCCTGAGTACACACAACAGATTTGGTGACATTTTACCACTAAGGTAGCAAAATATATTGTAACTGAAACTCAGTTCTGATGTCTGTAATACCAGGGGGTACATCCCAATGATGCACCTTGTTAGGTTGGTTCTCATGTCAGCTAGTTCATATGTCTCTCTCTCTGTCTCTTAGTCTCTCTCTCTTACATGCACACACTGTCACACACACCAGAGACACGCATCAGAAAGCATACAAACAAGTATTGAGCTCATATGTCAGCAGCTTTTTGACATATCAAGACCAAATTTGTTGGGATGACTTGAGACCCCCCCATCCAGAGTAGACATGTTGTCATTTGGTAACTAAGTATACAAAATGTGTTTTGACTCCTCTATTCATGTGCTTCTATTTGAAACTAATATCTATGATACTGTGTGAGGTCCCAATGATGTATCTTAACAGCTTTTCATGTCAGTGTAAAAATCTGGCTGCCATATTGAATATTATTTGATTTTACACATATTTTACACCAGTGACATACCTCTGAGCGCCACAAAAGTCAGACCAGGCATGACCTCTTGTTGAGCATTAGTCTGCCACAGATGACTGAAATTGATGGTAAGCAGCTTTGTATTTCAGCCAATCTTTGCCATGTCAACGCAAAACTTGCCGTAAGGTAGTAACAAAGTATAAACTTGGTTTAATGTAGCCCAACTGTGTTTGGCTCATATCTCTTTACAGGTTTGTAATTACTTTTATGTTTTCATGTTAGTGATGCTCTGGGACGTCCTACCAGGCCAGCCTGTCATGTCAGTACAGGAATTTGGTAGCCATATTGGAAATGGTCATAAAATTAACGTATTTTGTGCAGGTGCCATACTTAACTGATCTTAACAAAACTTGGCACAGATGATCTTCGACCTTGAATGACAAAGGTCATTGGCACACATATTTTGTGTGCCTAAGGGTTGGTCTGCTGTGGGTAGAAAGTCAACGGTAAAACTGCCAAAAGGGAAGCAGACTTGTATCTTGGCCAAATTTTGGCATGTTGACTCGAACCTTGATGTGAGGTCAGGTGGACGTGTCTCCTGCCGGGGCACTGTCGTAGCCCATTGGAGCAAGAACAATTTGGCATTTTCTCAGGAAATGCATTCTAGTTGTTCTTCTTAAGTGGTGTTTATTATTATTTTTCTCGTAGACCCACTTTTTTTTGCCGTATCTCCTCCCAGGGCTTTCCAGATAGAGATGCCAGAACTGTAGTTTAAGGCTTAGATTTGGACTTTTGCTAGACTTTGTTCACCTCTAAATCACACTTATATAGATAGTAAAACTAAAGTGACGCAGACCACATATTTCGTTTGGCACGAAACTTGGCACACATGACTTACACACCAAGTGTCAAATACTCTATTCATTTCACTGTCATATGTTAAAGCGTTGGCCTTTGAGAGCCAATGATATTCGACGGGGTCCCAAGTCATCCCACTTAATATGACGTTGATCTTCCGAATTTGAATGGGGTCCCAAGTCATCCCACTTAATATGACTGATACTGTACATCACAGCGTTACCAAAAAATATATAACATCATGTTTTGCGGCTTCGCCGCTGAATTTTTTGGTTGATTGGTTGGTCTCACAGGTGAACACTTTGGCGTATGACAATGAAACAATAGTTGTTTATCAGGCTTGATCCTGCATCTGTCTGTGCCCAGGTGTCTTCTCTGGTTTCTGCCCTGTTGATGCTGGTCATTCTTCTGAAGGTGGGGGCCTGGTTTGAACAGCTGCCAAAGGTTTGCTCCAGCTCTACTCACTGCCCTCTTAGTCCACAGAGCTCCTGCTCTCAGCCCTGAATCAAGTACACTGAGAATGATGACCAGGGGGAGTGTGTGTTTTTCCTCTCAGTTCTGGATTAAGTGCCCTGAGCATGGTGACCAGGGGGAGTGTCATGTGTGTGTTTCTATGGTGACCAGGGCCAATGTGTGTTTCAGGCAGTCTTGGCTGTTATCATTCTGGTGAACCTGCAGGGGATTTTTGTTCAGGTCAAGGATGTGGCAGCACTGTGGGCCACAGACCGTGTTGACCTGGTGAGAGGAAGCAGTCATTTATCCATTTCAAATTTGAACCACAGTGACCTACTCCATATTTGATTGCTTGTGTGTGTGTGTGTGTGTGTGTGTGTGTGTGTGTGTGTGTTTACAGTGTGTATGGATAATGACTGCTCTGTGCGCGCTGGTGTTTAACCTGGACGTGGGACTCGGGGCAGCCATGGTTTTCAGTCTGTTGACGGTGGTGTTCAGGAGCCAGCAGTGAGTGAGGCCACACTCTTCTTCACCACCGCTCTTTACACTCCCCCTCTCCTCCTCTCCCTATTTTCATCACTCCATCACATCTCCTCCCCTCTCCCTCTATCAAACCTTATATTTTAACATGTCTCACGTAACTAAATTGCTCCCAGAAATCACCTCACATGTGTTTCCCTCTGTTCTCTCCTCTCCTTCTCTCCTCTCCTCTCCTCCTCTCCTCCTCTCCTTCTCTCCTCTCAGCTCTCCATCAGCTGTTCTTGGGGTCATTCCAGGGACAGATTGTTATAGAGATTTAAAGCTTTACTCAGAGGTAATATGCACTCATACACACGCACACACACACACACACACATCCACACACACACACACACACACACACGTACATGCTGTGTCAACTCATTTAATCTGTGTCTGTGTTGTGTGCGTCACAGGCTAGACAGATTCCTGGGGTGACCATATTCTCCTTTTGTAACCCTATCTACTATGCCAACAGTGATCCTTACTTCAGCTCATTGAAAGAGGTGGGTTCATCGACACACTGAATGCACACACACACACACACACACATACACACACTATCGTTTTCTCATGTATACTGGAATTAATTTGCTTGTGTTTATGTGTGTGTGTATGTGTGTGTGTGTGTGTGTGTGTGTGCTGAAGGCTATCCAGAGAGGTGTAGAGGAGAATGCCTGGCCCACAGTGGGCTCAGCAGGCCAACATGCTGAAGGGCCGCAGCCCCACTGTGTGATCCTGGAGTTCAGTGGGGTCAGCTTCATGGACTCTGTAGCAATGAGCAGGCTGACAACAGTGAGGAAAACACACACACACACACACACACACCCTGCATCAATCATACAAGTCATAAAGTATTGAACATAGAGCTTGGAGATTAAGTTGAATTTAATGTGTGGTCAAATCTGTGTGTGTTAGGTGATGAAGGAATGTGAAAGCCAGGGAATCTGTGTGTTACTTGCAGCCTGTCCAGGTGAGTTGTCTCACACCTTACGTTTGTTAATTTGACTGTTTGGTTGTTTGTGTCATTTGTGATGTGTGTGTTTTGTGTTTTGCGTGTACTGTAGACGGGCTTCTCTCTCAGTTCCACACTCAGGGTTTGGTGCCTGTGTGTGTGTCCCGATCGTCTGTGTTTCCCTCTGTTCACCATGCTGTGCAACACTGCCATCACACACACTTACTACCTGTGAGTGTGTGTTTGTATGTGTGTGTGTGTGTGTGAGTGTGTGTGTGTTTGTGACTGAGTATTTATCTCACTGTCTCTTATTCTAGCTGTGTGGTTTATTCATGTGTGGATGAGATTGTCTTACTGTTCTATCTTTCTCCCAGGAGGCCTCGGTCAGTGAGGTCTGATGCTGACCCTGTCTCTCAATCGTCATGGCTATCAGAAGCGAGAGATCAAAAGAGCAATGTCACTCAAACATGCGCACACACACACACACACACACACACGGCCCCTTGACATTCAAGGCTCTGCTAAGAAAGTGCAATGTGCAACACAAGCATGTTTCAGCACTGAGGCAAACGTGGAGCAAGAATAGGCTGTGATCGCAACTCGCTAACTCGCAGCATGGAGTGCAAGCCAGCTTGAATGTGCTGGTAAATTGCCCACCTTTCAGAAGAGCATGGCAGAGGTTGACTTGGTCATCTGTGTATTTAAAGGAGCCATGAGCATGGTGTCATGGGGGTCATTCAAAGAGAACTTGCACAACTGAGCGTTGCGCTGACCCAGACGTTTTTTTTTTTTTGTTTTCATTTTTTGTTTAGCATAGGACTGTGCACATGGAATTAAAATGGCACTTTTGTTGCCTTGTTATTAATTGAGCTTTGACATTAGTGCATTTCCCTGCCATATTGAGTGTCATATAGATTGAGGCCCTCAGTGTTCAGTTTGATGGTGAGATCGTCAGCCAGTCTGTCAGTCTGATGTCAGAGCTGTCTCTCTGTTCCTGGGCCTGTCTGTGAAGCCATCTGGATGGGCGTTTGTTTTATCCCACACTAATGCTATTCAATCAACAACAGAGTGGGTATGTTTGTGTGTGTGTGTGTGTGTGTGTGTGTGTGTGTGTGTGTGTGTGTGTGTGTGTGTGTTTTGATTTATTGTGGTTTAGATCATGGAGTCAGATTCCAGTGATATCATCTGAAAAGTAAAATTTTTCATGAACTTTTTGTCATTGTGTGAGAGAGAGAGTCTGTTATGTTTGTAAGTGTACGTTTTAACCCTGTGAATATAATGAATACATGCCCAATGTTTTGGTTGTCTCTCTCTCTCACACACACACACACACGCACACACACAAAGTGGCTGCCCCAACATTTTTGAGAACACCCTGAGTGCACTGGGAGAGCATGTGCCTTTCCTCACTAGTAATGATTGACTGATGAGATAAAATCATTTTGTCACTGATTGGCAGAGCCTACACACACACAAACACACATACCTTGTGTTTACTCTGAAGGATGATCCTGGAAAACCCTCTAATTGGGTCAGACTGACGCATAAGGACATAAGGATGATTATATTTCAGATGTGTGTGTGTGTGTGTGTATGTGTGTGTGTGCCATAGCAAAGTAGGAAGAACATAGAGCCTGGTGGGCCTGCATCGCTTTGAGCTGATAGATGATGTATGAAGCTTATTGTCCATGCTGCTGTGCCTCAGCATATCTGTGTGTGTGTGTGTTTGTGCTGCACTGGCTGAATCAAAGCCCATCTTCTATCTAATCAGAGTGTGATAAGACACCTTAGGAAGGACCTGCCACACAGCTTCTCCTTGCAGGATAGCTCAGCAGGACTTTGATCGGAGTGTGCGTGTGTGTGCGTGTGTGAGACAGATTGAGAGCATGCATGCGTGCACGTGTGTGTGTGTGTGTGTGTCACAAGAAAACCTCAGTGCTCAGGACACACACCTGTAGAACAAGCTGAGGAGCACCAGAGGACACACAGGCTTCTTCATCTGCACCAGGGTTGGTGGAACAAATGCACGATTGAGGACTTCCAGCTCATGTCGGTCATTGGTAGTGCTTGGATTTCAGCACATCACTTTGCACTGCAGGATTGCCAGGGAGTTTTGTTATAGGATAAAGACTTAAGATCTTCCCTGGGGTCCTAGAGGAAGTCCACACATTTTGCACTGAGGACAATTGATGACAGTGAAGCCAAAAACCAGGTGTTCCTCTGAAGCCTTGCACACAGACACACGCATCTGCTATGGCTGAGCCCAAGGAGGAGGTGGAGGTGGGGGTGCCCAGGCGACGGGTGGGCTACAGCATGCAGCGGGATGTTGTGGATGAGATGTATCTGGATCAGATGGCGCAAAAGTCGAAGCCTGAAAACCAACTGGTGGAAAAACTCAAAGACTCTGTGAGGTGAGCCACTTCAGCTCTGATACACTCACGTGGACGAGCATGTGGACAAGCACTTATGCAGAGCGTCATTCATGTTTATTAGATATGTTTGGCTGCATCACGTTTTTTGATGCCTTGACGCCGTAAACAGCTCAAGCATGCTTCTGAGCAGGTTTGAGTCAAGGTTTCAGAGCAGTGCTACCCTTTAGATCAGTGGTTTCAGGGCAGTGCTACCCTTTAGATCAGTGGTTCAGGGCTGTGCTACCCTTTAGTCCGCAACGGGATTTTGAAAAATTATGTAATTTTTAAGAACATATATGTGAATTTAGTCAGTGATTCCCAGACGAGCTAGCTTATGCCCAAACATAATTAGAAGGCGAATGAGGAGTTGTTCTCTGATTACAAAGAGGCAGGCCTGTATTTTATCTAAACACTTTAGACTAGCTGAATTTGCAGTGCCTAAAAATTGTAGCCGCAGCAAAGCTGTCGTTGCGTCTCGTCTATAGGCGATGTTCATGTTCATGTTCATGGTGTGGTGGGTGTTGGAGGGTAGCAGCAGGTCCCTGAAAAAAAAATTTGGGGCAAAGTGGTCCTCTGAAAAAGTTTGAGAAACACTGCTTTAGATTTGCCGTTGCAGGGGCCGCACCACAGGGGGTCTGTCTGTGTGTTGAGAATGTTTTTGGCACTACCACCTCTGTCCCAGCTGTGTGAGAGAGATTAGTCTCACCAGTGCCCTCTAGTGGCAGTCATCTCCTGCCACCATGTCACCATTGTAAAGGCAGTGGATTGCAAGCCAGTCTGTTTTGAGGTGCCAGAAACCACAAACTGTCAGCAAACGTATTTCCTGTGGTATCTGAATCTGGAACCTGAACCAGCACATGTTGAAATACATTTCTGAGTCTTGGTATATTTTTTTACGTACTCCCTATTATTGTTCAAAGAAAGAAATGTGTTTTTTTTTCAGCTGTGACTCATTTCATCCTTTCTATTATTCCTAATGCCATTGTGGGCTCCCATGCTTACTTGGCTTTTCTGCTTTTACTCCGATCGCTGAAGTAGAAATTCAGTTTTATTGTCATGTTGAAATTGAGTTTGAAACGGTGAAACCCCTAGTGCCCCTTTAAATAGTCACTTTCTCTGCTCAGACAAAGTAAAGAGGCGCATTTATTGCTGCTCCTTGCACTGCAGAGTTCCACTGCCATTTTCCGCCTCTGAGCAATTTCAACCATGGCAATTATTCTGTCATTCAAAACCTGTCATGTGACGTGTCTCTTTGTCTCAGAATCTCCTGTTGCTTTAAATACGTTAAATAAGAGGAAGTTCAAAATAAGGTCATAGACTAAATAGACAGTGTTCAAATCTCTTGCTTATGTAAAAAGGCTTGTATAAACATATGATGTGTGTGTGTGTCTGTGTGTGTGTGTGTGTGTGTGTGCGTGTGTGTGTGTGTGTGTGTGTGTGTGTGTGTGTGTGTGTGTGTGTGTAGGTGTTCTGGTCCCCGACTGAAGAGCTGCTTCCTCTCTTCTGTTCCTGTGTTCTCGTGGCTGCCCCGTTACAACATCAAACAGAATGCCATTGGAGACCTCATCTCAGGCCTCAGTGTGGGCATCATGCATCTACCCCAGGGTCAGTCTATCTTTCCATGCAAATGTTAACATTTCTGCTCACTGCCAACAATGCAGCATAACTGCATCATAATACGCACTTTTGCTAGCATCTATTTCACTGGCTGTGCTCTGAATCTGGCTTGGAACACTAAGAGTGTGTGTGTGCTCCCTGTGTCCATCTGTAGGCATGGCATATGCCCTCCTGGCCGCTGTGCCCCCAGTGTTCGGCCTCTACTCCTCATTCTATCCCATCATCCTCTACTTCTTTTTTGGAACATCCAAACACATCTCAGTGGGTGAGCCACACTGCACCACAGCACAACTCACTGTCTTTCACTTTCAGTCGCTCACTGAAAAGATTTGTTTTTTTTCTTTAATATAGGCCTTCAGTATGTTCAGATTGTGTGCTTCATTCAACTGTGCCCCTGAGCACTGACACCACTTTGGGTGGTTCTAGATTCTGATTTAGTGGGCCATCTTGTGCTATTCACTACTACACTAACCTTACTAAAACCAGATTCATTAGGAGCAAGCGTGCTTTGATCACTTCTGACACAAGGGGGTATATGCAGCAGTTCAATTATACTTTCATTGGTGTATTAATATCTTAAAAAACTCTTTTCAGATTTACACATCTTTCTTGGAAGTGCAGATTTGAAATGCATTTCTGTCATTTTAAAAAGGATGCAAGCCTTGTCATCATCAGCACAGGCAGTGGTTGTGTTCTCTCGTCTCTCTGGTTTACCTCACATAAAGCCTGCCTCATGCCACAGAAACATTTGAAACTGATTCCCGTGTTTTGGGTGAATTTTGTAATCATGAGGAATCAAAGAAATGGCAGATATATTATATATATAAGGCATCAATCTGAATCTATTTACAGATTTGTCTGGGTTTAACCCTACTAATTCAATAAAGTTCTGGTCAATATTACCTTGTGGATTTGAAGCCTTTGAAGATGGCATTTGAAGTCTGTTCTATTTGTCTATATGTGTGTGTGTGTGTGTGTGTGTGTGTGTGTGTTGTGTCTTCAGGTACGTATGCTGTAATGAGTGTGATGATTGGCAGTACCACAGAGCGCTTGGCCCCCGACTCTGATTTCACTAGTTTGAATAGTTTTGGCAACGGGAGTGTAGTAGACACTGTGAGTCGGGATGCAGAGAGGGTCAAGATTGCAGCCGCAGTCACGTTCATGTCTGGCATATTCCAGGTGGGTTTATATTGATTAAAGCTGTAACATGTGTCCTAGTTGTATCCTTAACCCTCAGCTCATACTGATATTTTGGGGGTATTGTGTGTGTGTGTGTGTGTGTGTGTGTAGCTACTGCTAGGCCTGGTGCAGTTTGGCTTTGTAGTGACCTACCTGTCAGAGCCCCTGGTGAGGGGTTACACCACTGGTGCTGCCATCCATGTCATCGTCTCCCAGCTCAAATACACCTTTGGGATCACCCCTAACCGCTTCAGTGGCCCTCTGGCTCTCATATATGTGAGTATGCAAAACACACACACACACACACACACACACACATTAGCCCTTCTGCCCGAATGCTCTGGGTCTCAAATGAGAACCTCGTAGACCTTATGATGTCTTTCCTGAGTAAAAAAACATTCCTACCTGCCATTAGACACATGTGGGTTCCGTTAAGTTAAAACCCCCTGATCCCACTACAAGATAACAGAGGCTGTAGGAGAAGTATTTGAGCATGCTCAAAGTGACATCTGCTTTCTCTTTCCTCCATGTCTGTGCCTGTGGAGACGGTGCTAGAGATCTGCTCCTTGGTGCCCCAGACCAACATAGGCACTCTGGTGGTGAGCATCGTGGCTATCGTGGGGCTCATCATCGCCAAAGAGCTCAGCGCTCTCGCGGCCCGCAAGCTACCGGTGCCCATTCCTGTGGAGCTCATCGCTGTGAGTGGACTGCCACCTCACACACACACACACACACACACACACACACACACACACACACACTCACACCTCTGCTCTAGCTGCCGTGTGAAGTGTGCCATATGAGCTAAGGCCAAAACATAAATCCCTTCAGTACACTGGAGGGTAATACTGTGGACACAGTTAGATTGAGTTTGATATGGCAACATGTCAGGCAGGTTTGGCAGTACGCGTAATCCAGCGCTATCTTTAACATGTGATCTGTGGTTATCTTGTTAAGACCTGCTGAGATTCTCACTAGCTCATAGCACATGAGGAATAACAAACTCTATGTGCTCTAAATGCACTGAAGCCTGACAGACCCATCTAGGTCTTTCATGACTAATTCTCTTTCTCTCTCTCTCTCTCTCTCTCTCTGTGTGTGTGTGTGTGTGTGTGGCCAGATCATTCTCGCCACAGTTATCTCCTGGCAATTTGACCTGGCTTCCAAATATAAAGTTGACGTGGTGGGGGAAATACCATCAGGGTAAAAATGACATACTGCACATAACATGATACACAATGGCAGTTCGATCAATACAATGGGAAAGACAGCTGACACTTCCTCAAAGGTTACCTCGGTGTCAAGCAAACTCAGCCTGGAGAGCAGGTCGCTCAGATGAAGAACTGAACACACTTAAATTACCCAGAACCCCCCAGTCTTTGTCTCTCTTTTCTCTTACCATCTGTCTGTCTCTGTCTCTAGACTCCAGCCCCCTGTTTTCCCCAGAGTCTCTCTGTTTAGCGAGGTGATTGGAGATGCTTTTGCTCTGGCAGTGGTTGGTTATGGCATTGCCATCTCCCTCGGTCGCATATTTGCCCTCAAGTATGGATATAAAGTGGACAGCAACCAGGTGAGACTATACTTACTGATTTCATTTGAGGCCTACAGTCCCACATGACAGAGTGAAACCATTTCCTCACACAACTTCACAGCAAACATGTGATCACAAAGGACCACATTCCTCACACAACTTGACAGCAAACATGTGATCAGAAAGGATCACATGGGAAATGACGCTGCGTTGTGCAATGCTGACATCACTTGTTTTCATCTTGCTTTCAGTTGTTTTCATGTCAGCAATGCTTGGCATGTTGTGATTTCTTCCATACGATTGTGATCTCTGGTTACTGTGAAACATTGCCATTAGAGCTAGCTGACCAAACATGGCAGAAGTCTGCCCCACACATAAATAAATGTCCCAGAACATTTACATTTATAGTACATTTATACATTAAGCAGACGCTTTTATCCAAAGCGACTTACATTTTGTCAGCTATCAAGTGTTTAGGGCCAGTCTCCCCAAGAGCAACTTAGGGTTAAGTGCCTTGCTCAAGGGCACAACGGTGGCAGTCGGGACACCGCCCAGAAACAACCCTTTGTTATGTAACAGTGATTGTAACATTCACAGGCATGTGAATGCAGACAATACTACTTTCTGTATCTACTGTATGCACCACTGTGGAGGAAAGCTCATGTGTAACCCGGTTCATTCCAGGAGCTGATAGCGCTGGGGCTCTGTAATGCGGTTGGAGCGGTGTTCCAGTGCTTTGCCATCAGCTGCTCCATGTCCCGCAGTATGGTGCAGGTCAGCACTGGAGGGAAGACCCAGGTGAGGCTTACTGTGGGCCCAGTGGCTCTCCCTTGAGTTGAGCTGCATCTCGACTTCAGCACACACTTAAAGATAAGGCCCCCATGGCAGGTCTGTTCAATGTTTAGGACAAAAAAACATTCTTGTTTTCATTTTTGGCAGAAAATCAAACACTCTGCAACAGTACTTTAAATCATTGCATAGATAAAACATATTGCATCTACCAGTCATCGTAAAATGTTCCAGTTGTTTTAACACAAACTATCATTACATGACATTGATGTATGGAAACTGAAACAGAGGATGGAATGAAATTTGTACGGACAATCTTTAGCTGTCGTCAGTCCGAGGCCTCTCTGAAATGTTGCCTCTGAAGCAGTCCTGTTTTTCAAACACTCACTTAACAATCTCCCAGAGTGACAGAATTGACTGGCTGTGCATGAAATGATCAAGCGGCTGTGGGAATGGATTGGCCTCCCGTCAGCTGGCCCTGTTGATGTTCACTGCCTCATTTCATTTGTGTTGGCCAGGTGGCTGGGGCTCTCTCATCTGTAGTCATCTTAGTCATCCTGCTATGGATAGGAACGCTGTTTGAACAGCTTCCAAAGGTGCAGTAGGAATGAATCTCTGTGTGTGTGTGTGTGTGTGTGTGTGAGTGTGTGTGTGTGTGTGATATTTCCACTCACCTATGCCATGCCTATATTTTACAGATGTACAGAATGTGCAAGCATGCCAGCGTGTGTAAGACTGTGTGTGTGTGTGTGTGTATGTGTGTCTTTCTTTAGGCTGTTCTGGCAGCCATCATTTATGTAAACCTCCATGGAATGATGAAGCAATTTGCTGACCTCAGAACCCTGTGGAACACCAACAGAGTGGACATGGTAAGAGGGGGCTGGGGCACCTGAGAGAGGCCGCTGGACAGCAGGAAAAGAGGAAGCACAAGACTGATGACTGCCTGCTCTCTATCTCTCTATATATATGTATATAAATATCTCTCTCTCTCTCTCTCTCGCTGTCTCTGTCTGTAGCTGGTCTGGCTCGTGACCTTTATCTTGACTGTGCTCTTGAATCCTGACTTGGGTCTGGCTGCCTCCATTGCCTTCTCCATGCTCACTGTCATCTTCAGAACTCAGCTGTGAGCACCAGACACACACACACACGCACACACGCACCCACCCACACACACACACACACACACACACAGAGAGAGAGAGAGAGAGAGAGAAAGTGACATACAAGAGTATCACACAAGACACCTGTTCACTATGTTTAAGTTCAAGTCATCCATTCCCAATACTAATTCACTCATTCACTGAGTTGTATACTGCTTTGTATACTGTAACATCCCTGTAGTTCAACTATTTCAGCGCATTTTTTTTACCTGAAATGACAAACTAACATTGACACCACTGACAAGTTGTATAGGTTTTCTGTGGTGTAAATCTTTTGGGCTAAAGACAAAAATATATACTATATTTGTTGCCTGTGTGAATGTTTCAGGCCCAAGTACTCCCTGCTCGGACAAGTTCCTGGAACAGATATTTACAGACCCATGGAGGACTATAATCAGGTAACCATGACGACGTTGCTCTTATGTGGGCTGTGGAATTACAGGTGCTGCGTAGTGCATGGTTGGCTCCGGCGCTGGCAGGCTTGATGGCAGGAGTCAGGCATGAATGTTTGACTGCTCCACAAGCGTGTGAAAGGCTCGTAGAAGTTGGCTATTTATATTCTTTGTATACATGACGCTCATGGCAAAGACTGAGAGCTAAGCAAGGTGTGTTTCTCAGGTGACAGAGATCCCAGACACGGTCATCTTCCGCTCCTCGGCTACTCTTTATTTTGCCAACGCTGAAATGTACACAGAAGCCTTAGCCGAGAAGGTTAGTCCATCACACACACATACCCCCTACACACACACCCATGCATACTTGATATTCTGTGAATTGTATAGCAAAGCTCAATTGTGTGAAAGTTGACGCTATTTGTGTACAGAGTGGGGTGGATATTACCAAACTGCTGTCCCAAAAAAAGAAACTGGAGGCTAAAAGAAAGAGAGCAGAGAAGAAGGAGGCCAAAAGGGCTAAGAAACAGGCTGAGACAGTAGAGACTAAAAGTGTAAGTGTCTTTAACACACCTGTATGCTTCATTGTATCAGTGTGTGTGGATGTGTACATAGACAGGAACATGATATCACTTTTTGTTGTTTGTTAATGTTTGTTGTTATTGTCTGTGTGTGTGTGTGTGTGTGTGTGTGTGTGTGTGTGTGTGTGTGTGTGTGTAGGGAAGTGAGTCTGATGAGCCAGTGAAGAGGGTGGAGGAGAGGGAGCAGGTGGTGTTCTCCATCGATGCAGAAACAAGGCCTGGACCCAACCTCCCTCACACCATCATCCTAGAGTTAAGCACATGTAACTTCCTGGATACTGTGGGAGTGAAAACCCTCACCAACGTGAGTCCCCATCTCTACTCATACCCCACACAGCCCTTCTCCACTGACATGGGAAACAGGAGCATAAACAGCTCTTTGTTTAGTTAACCCAAATACAAGCGACCAGCCCTCTTCAGTATCTTACTACATTCTCTCTCTCTCTCTCTCTGATTCTTTCAGATCCGTAAAGACTATGGTGAGGTGGGAGTGCAGGTGCTTCTGGCTGGTTGTCAAAGTGAGTCATTTATTATTCCCACTTGAGACGCAGCTACATAGTTGGTCATGACATTCCACTTGATACTTAACAACGGTTTAACTGCAACATTTTGTTTAAAAAAAAAAATGGGCATTTTGATAACAAGGACAGTAGACCACAGGAGAGAATTAGGTAATTAAACCAGTGTCCAAATTGTGGGGTCCAACCTGCCTGTTGTTGAGAAGCCCCCCTCAATCCCAAGGCCAGAGGTTGCTCTGGGTGAATCCGAGCATGATTATACTAAGATAACAGTTCAGCTTACACATTTAGAGCACACAGGCTGAAAAGAGGAAACATCATACCTCAACTTTGTGGTCATGGCCCAAAGATAGAAAAACGGTCAGTTGATCTGGCTACGTGCACTGAGCTTCCTGTTGATGAGCAATGAGATAATCTTTATCATAGCTGCAATTAGACCTCATTTAACACAATCACACCGCAATTTCTGCCATCATCAGTTCTCACGATGTGTTGCTATTAAAGCACCCCAACACACACACGCATACAGTTCTGTACTGTACACACACACATATACTCTCTATCTCCCTCTCTCTCATTCTGGCTGTCTCTCTCGACCTCGTTGCAGGTTGTGTGGTGGAGAGTCTGGAGAAGGGAGGCTTCTTCAATGACAAAGTGACCAAAGCAATCCTTTTCACCACTGTGCACGATGCCGTACTGTTCTGCAAAGCAGATGAACTGGATGATGTGAGTTACTTGTCAAGAAGTGAAGCTTATTGCATATGCAGACACACACACATCTGAGATTTGTATTTATATAAAGGTGTTTGTGTGTATAGCCTATTAAGTAACATCTCCGTAGTTTTACAATCAGCATATGTAATTAATTGTTGACATGATATGGACGATTGGGTATGTTATTCTAAATATAAGATTGTGCTGTCTGTTTACAAGACGTGTCTGAGTTCAGGACATTTTTATGTAACTCTTTGCTGTTTTCTCAGTAATTTAATCAGTCAGCCATTGGGGGAACAACAGGATATCCTGATTTATTTGCAATGGTTTGTGTAGCAGCAGTCATTAAACAGAGCAGAGCACCTCATAGGGCTGGACTGATTGCAAGGAGGAGGCCTGCAGTGTTGATGGCCACAGACAAACAAGTTGAGATGAGGCAGCCCTACTTTTACATGTACTCCCTTTAACTCCCTTTTGCTTTGTGTTTTCCAGGACATCAAATCAAGCGCTCTTTGAACTCTTTGTATTTGTGGACACACACACACACACACACACACTCACGCACTGTGGGACACAGTGACAGCGCACTTCAGAGGGGAAGCATTCCGAGACGGCACATCTCCTGGAACTATGCCTCTAATTGCTCTTATTATTTTGTTTATGCTGCAGCTTATGTAACTAAATGTTTTTCGCCCGATATGAAAAGTGAAAAAGCTTCCCACTGCTTGGAGCCCTGCTGGTCTGTGTTCAGGGCAACAGCTACTGTTTGTTTCTCTCGCTTCTACTGAGAGGACTTTGTGAGCATTTTAAACAGCACAAAACACATTTCTGTTTACCTCAGTCTTAAGACATGTAACAACACAAAAAACTTACTAAGCTGTGTGTGGTCATCTCGGCAAATACATGTAAAATCCTAGCTATATTTATAATTTAGTGTCTGACTTATCATCTGTTACTGGTCAGATTTCAGTCAGTTGGATTAACAATGCACAATGCCTGCACAAAAGATGTTTTTTTTTTTTCTTCCACACATGGAGAGCACTATAGGGGTTATTATGACGAGACAGCAATCTGATCATCAGTTTGGTGATTGGTGAAGGAATTGCTATCTGTTTTATTTATTCATGGAAATTCCCATTAATAAAACTAATGTTTGACCATGTGGCGTGTGTATTTTACATTACTACATCACTATGAATGCTAATTTATCCTTTATCCAGCTCTTTTATCAAGCCTCTGAACTTTTTTCACTCTAGTTTCTGTGTATGTTGCCTATGGGCTATTTGCTGCCTTTAGCACATGACTCTACTCTACCTCTCTTTTGTTCTCCTTTTCCCTTTGATTGTTTTTTTTTTGGCCAGCTAAGATGGGTGATGCAGGAGCATTTTGAGAATGCTGATGATGCTGTTCTGCCTTTACACCTCCAAATGAGCTGAACACAGCATGTCTGCAGCCATGCGCTGACGACACACACCATGGCACTTGAACAGGGGCATGTTTCTGAGTGGGCTGGGTGTCTATTGGCCATCCACATACTGTTGAAGTCTTGATACCCAAGGAACTATACTGTACAGTATGTCCAATCAAAACATTAGTAAAAAAAGTCAACTGTGTCTGTCTCTCCCACATTCACAAACACATACATGCACACACACAGAGTATGATCAAACCAGTTGTTCCATATGAACTGGACAATAATAGTAACATCTAGAGGAACAAAAACTTTTTTTTAACACTGCTTTAAAGAGGGCTAATATGGTATGGTTATATAAACCATGTAGCCTATTGCGGGCTTGCTGGTTAGTTTTTCGGTGTCCATGATCTGGGTAAACCCAATTCATTGTCATTAAGTGTCATTTGGTTTTTTGAAACGCAGACGTTGTGATGCAGCCCTTACAAAAAACGAATGACCCTTAATGACAACAGTCATAAACATCACTGAAGTGTCATTAATGTTCATGATACATGTCATGTCGTGTTTATAACAGGCTCATGTCATCCTTATTAACCCCTTCAAATAAAGGTAAAACTTTTTACCGGTAAAACTTTTTTTTGATCTGCTTAAAACACATACTGTATACTCACCAATTACTTGCC
>JAVQKI010245187.1:0-22023 GCA_036025975.1 Nematalosa erebi
CCCCCGCCGCGCCCCCCCCGCCGCCCCCCCCCCGGGGCCCGCCCCGCCCCGCGCCCGCCCCCCCGCCGCCCCCGCCCCCCCCCCCGGGGGAATCCAAGTGTGGCTTGCTGCTGCCTGACACACTTGGCAGAGACCCAGCTCAGCAGTGTAGTGAGAGAGGGAGTGGGAGGGAGGATGGAGGGAGGATGGAGGGATTAGAAGGAGCCACAGAGGGGATGAGTTTGGGCTTTGTCATCCTAACGGCCCTGATGGGATCCCGCTGTGCCGCACAGCATGACAGGATTGTGTGTGTGTGTGTGTGTGTGTGTGTGTTTGTGCGCTTGTGCGTGACCACATACGTGTGCCCCCAAACCAGTTCATACACTCACACACACACACACACACACACACCCTGCGCTCTGCCTTGCACACAACTCTCGGGAAGGCTCTACATACGCCTTCAAATTGCCGTCAAAGGCAATTACTCAGCTTCATATGCAGTGACACTCACATTCATACGTGAGAGCATTCCATAACATATAGCTGTTTGGTAGTGTAGTCACATTGATTGATTGAATTAATTGAAACCCAGCCTATTTGGTGGTCTCCAGTGTAATTCATTTGTATGTAGTTTATTCATTCTCATTCACACTCCTAACTGGCGTCTCTGTGTCTCTGTCCCTTCCTGTGTGGTTGTAGTTGCTGCTGGAGCATCTGGAGTGCCTGGTGTCGCGACACGAGCGCTCCCTGAGGATGACGGTGGTGAAGAGGCAGGCCCAGTCTCCTGCTGGCGTCTCAAGCGAGGTGGAGGTGTTGAAGGCCCTCAAGTCTCTCTTCGAGCACCACAAAGCCCTGGACGAGAAGGTGAGCACGTTCATGAGAAATCGTACATCGTTCATACAGTCGTACAAAACACTGAGTCTTATCTGTTTTGTCTCCGCCAAGGTCAGTTTTAAAAGCAGGTGACCTTTGAGACGATGTGTTTGTCTGTGTGTGTCTTGGCTGTTTGACACAAGTCCAGGAGAGATGACTAATCATGTGTGTTTGTGTTTCTCAGGTGAGGGAGAGGCTCCGGGTAGCACTCGAGCGGTGTAGTGCCTTGGAGGAACAGCTGACAAATACTAACAAGGAGGTATGACAAAAACAAACACACACGGACACACACACACACACGCAGGCGCTGGCACAAATGTTCTCAACCTGAGGCTGCATTACAGTCTTAGCCAGCTTTTGGCACACAGCCTCCCCAGAGGAATGTTCAGTGCTGGTGTGTTATTAGTGTTGTAAGCACCTGCTCTTCCCCCCCATAAGCTAAACCCTCACCCACACACCAGACCAAACACTGGCCATTCAGAACTAGCCAGCCTCATCAGGACCAACCTGTTTAGCAGAGCTGGCGCTGAACCGAGGAAGAAGAATAGACGGCGCTAATGACTCACTAACCTGCCGACAGCTGGGTGTTATTTCTCACCAGCCCCACTCCCTCCTCATCAATAGTGAGCTCATGAATTCCCAAGAAGCGCTGGAACATTCTCCTGAGTCAAGGTCCTGCAGGAAGTGTCAACATCAGCATGCACCAACAAATAGTACAAATAGTAGTGGTTGGAAAAAAAAATGTCCATGCTGTATGTGTTTTAATATACAGTACATAGTACATATATTTTGTTAAGATTTGAAAATATTATGTTTATCATTGTTCATTCCAGAGCAGTGTAATTTGGAGAGCTTGTGATAATCTTCTCTCAGTAGTGCATTGTTCCGTTTTGCACTCCTTCGCTTTCTCTTTGGCTGGCATTAGTACTCCCTCGCCTCTCTCCAGAGCTAGCCTGTGATGAGATTAAGATTGACAAAAGGGAGCAGGGAGCATGATGGGAGAGTGGCCTACATTTTTTTTTTTTTTTTTTCCTTCCTTTTCTGGGGTCTGTGTGTGTGTGTGTCTGGACACACATGCACGCGCTTTTACCCATGTAACCCTGTGTTTGTGTGTGAGTGCGTTTCTATTGAAAATTCCGCAGAGGTGAATTACTCAACCAGAAATGACCCAGACCCACTCTAGAGGACTTTGATGCTGGCACGCTGACATGCACTCATATACACACACAGATACACACACACATCCTCTTATACACACATACTCACACAGACATACAGTACACATACATTCACAGCATATTTGTGTTTTGAATAATTCTAAGAACTGCCTGTCTGTGCAGTTAGTCCCCTGTAGGGTGTCTGTTTTTAAGCTTGTCATATCTGTAAACACCCCTCCCCCCCAAACACACACACCAGCACACACACACCCCCTCACACACAAGCAAGTTAGTGTGTCAACATTAGTGGAATCTCTGACAGTATCAGTGTTAAGCTGCTGGTGGTCTGCTCGGCACTCAACAAATTTCTGCACTCGGCCAAAAAAAAAAAAAACCTCCTCCTAGCATACACACGCCATCTGCTCCACTTTCATGGCCTCCGCTTTCCTTTTTTTGTGAATGCATTAAGTGAGAGCCTCTCTCTCTCTCTCTGCTATTCTCCCTTTCAGCTCAACTTCCTCCGCGAGCAGAACAATCAGAAGAAGCTGCTTATCGACGGCACAACGGAAATCAACCACAACTCCGAGAACGTGCCCAGCACAAACGGCAAGGTACGTTCCACACCCTCCATCCCCACCCGCCTACACCTCCACGCCCCTTGGCCTAGAGATGCAGGACTATCTGCGTCAGCGACAAGCATGGCAGATGGTGCCACCCCGCTGTCCACCAACCATTCTGTCCATCCGTTCATCCGTCCATGTGTGCGTGCAGCGAGGCCTAGCACACCGAGTCTGCAGTGTGTGTGTGTGTGTGTGTGTGTGTAAAAAGCTGCAATCTCGGCCTCACTCACGACAATACCAGCGACCAGCATTTGGGATTCATTTGGACGTGCTCGGCCATTGTTTATATCCCAACAGGCTATTTAAATGAATAAATGCTGTCTAGTCTGGCAAGATCAGATGGTGTAATGGAAGTCATATGAGCTGGGGCTAAAACAGGCGCTGTGGGCTTATTTGATTAAAGGGAACAGAAGGGTTAACTGCTGGAGCTGCCACTGGCTTGTTGCTGCTGCTGCAAGTGAAGCTTTTGCACAGTGGGGGGTTGGTACTGATTTAAATTGCATTAGAGTTCCCCACCCCACCCCATCCTGCCTCGGCCTGGCCTGGCCTGCCCCAACCTTTAGGCCCAGCTGAACTTGATTCACCCCAGCCAGTGAACCCTGTCTGTTGAGGACACACCTCTGGTGGGAGCTTTGTGAACACAGGCAGACTGAGTGGCACGTTGTCCCTGACCCTTCACAAAAACAGCCCTAAAACAGTTCAGAACAGCTTAAAACTAGCCATTTTATGTGTTTTATTTTGTATAGTCTTCTATTCTCCATTAAATGTGAAATGTTCACTAATTTAATATAGGCTGACTCAGTGTTCATCTGGAACTGACTGTGCCACTCCTCAGACTTCTGTGTAAAACTGGTATCACTAGTTCTCCTGCTGTTGTCTCATAGAGGTGCCCTGGCTGAGATTTGATTTTAATATGCTGTTCTTTGTGTTCCTGACTGACCTCTTTTATGTCTGAAGTTACCAGTTAACACACGCTTGCAATTAGTTGCAGTCAGTGAATGTGTATCAATGGGATCTGTGCACAGCAGACATGAAGTCCCAGAAGGACTTTCTTTCATTAATTATCTTTAATTAGCTTTTATGTGGTAAAAAATTGTGTAATGAGGCTATAGTTATGAGCAACCGACAAAATGAACCCTGATTTGGCGAAGCACGTATAGAGCTTATTAGTCAGGCTTACAGTACTTGGATAGGAAACTAGTATAACTACACTATACAACTAGCCTACTGCAAATAGAGGTTCACCAGAAAAGGGTGATCATCCTGAACAAAAGTCCTTCTGGGACTTTACGTCTGCTGTGCACAGAGCCCATACGTGAATTTATATTTCAATTTGTTGTCGTAAGTCATATGGTCATTAGTTGTATTTCTAAGTATAGAACATGTGGTTGCATTTTTCTTCTTCTTTTTTTTGGTGAGTGTGTGTGGTGTGGTTGGTAGTTGTGTTTTATGAGTGTATATGGAATGATTGTAGTTAGTTTACCTACTTTGTATTTGTTTGTTGATGTGTTTGTTGTCTACCTGTGTAGCGTTCATCGGACGGCTCCGAGGAGGATGCAGGACGCGTGGTGGAGCTGCAGGAGCTCATCGACCGGCAGAGCAAGGAGGTGCTGCAGATGAAGGAGCGCATTGTGTGCCTGACGGGCCGCGTGGCCGAGCTGGAGGAGGACCTGGACACAGCCCGCAAGGACCTCATCAAATCCGAGGACATGAACACGCGCCTGCAGAGGGACATCCGAGAGGTGAGCACGAAGGGACACATGCAGAGAGGAGGAAGGTTCTGGAAACGAGCAGTTTAACTTTTTAGAGCATGGAGGTGGACAGGTGCACAGTATTACTACATTGAATTACAATTGAAATTGAATTACAGTAATAAAGAAACATCTTGTATATTTATAGTTACGTATAGAAAATGACAAAATATTTATGTAGTGGATTAAGATATCTGTTTTTGCTTGATTTTTCTACACATTAATTAGTAGTGGTTGTTAACCCGCCAACTTGTCCTTAATAGATATGATGGCCATGTGTGAATGTCTTTGAGTTTGCTCTATAATTGGATGTGTGTCCCTTGGCAGTCGATGGCCCAGAAAGAGGACATGGAGGAGCGCATCACCACTCTGGAGAAGCGATACCTGGCCGCCCAGAGGGAGGCCACCTCCGTGCACGACCTCAACGACAAGCTGGAGACCGAGATTGCCAACAAGGAGTCCCTCTTCCGCCAGGTGAGAAACGCTGACAGGCCCAGCTCTGCCCGCCGAGAGACAAGGCCTGTCACTGTCAGCTTGAATTAGGGGACAGAGAGGAAATGCATGACACGGTGATGTAACCACAAACAGCTGAACAAGAAGAGCACAGTTGTGTGCAATTCAGTTTTCCGCTAGCTGCTAAATACTCTGTTTGACCATATTGAGGATTTGAACATAAATTTAAATATCCATACTCTACTGCAATATGGGCGCAGCCTTGTCTCATGTGTATAACAGAGGGCTTGTGGGTGTGTGCCAGCTTGGCTGCTGTTTTAGCGCTGCACTTTCCCAGCTGGCCCCCTTCATGGTGGTCCGGTGTAATGCACGTTTCCACGCAGCGGTCTATTTGTAGGTAGCGGAGGCAGGCAGCCCTTCCCCTCCACCTCCCTCCCCACCCAGGCCCTTCCTGTCCCCCAGCCACTGCTTTTGTCCCCTTTGTCCCTCTGTTCTTCTCTGCAGGCTAGCTGCGTGTGTGTGTGTGTGTGTGTAGTGTGACGGGCACTCTTTTGGACGGCAGGAACAGCCCGCAGTGTCCTGGCAACATTAGGACCCCTCTCGGTGCATTGACGGGCCACTCACCGCAGCAGGCGCTGAATAGGACGCCTCCGAGTCATGTTAGTTTACGGAGATGCTCTCCAAAGAGGCAGGGACAGTGATGCAGCCCCGAAGGGAATGTGTGCACACACTGACCCGCTCACCAACAAGCATACACACAAACACAGGCGCAGGCACACACACACACACACACACACACACACACACACGCTCACTCTCTCCCTCACTTACTCTCTCTCTCTCTCTCTCCCCCCCCCTTCTCCTTCTCTCACTCTGTACTGTGCTCACTTTCCCTCCCCTTGCATTTTGCTCGTTCTCTTTACTCTCCATGTCACTCACTCTTTCTCTCTCTCTGCCTCTCCCCCCCCCCCCTTCTCTTTCTCCATCTCTCTTTCCCTCTGTCTGTTTTGTCGGCATTATTTGCCCTGCTTGTTTTTTGCCCTTTCCCTTGCCTGTCTCCTCTTCTCCTAGAGCTGACACGCTAAAAAAATATTGGCTTAGTGCTGCCAGCAGAGAAAGAGCAGAAATGTAGCTGCTCCCCCGCAGGGGAGAGAGACCATGAAGAGGCCCCTTGTGTTCAGATAGAGCTGTGATAAGCGTCTCGCTGCTTACCGTTTGTTCAGATCACCATTGGCTGGGCTTCAACATGGCCAAAGCTGGAGGACTCCAAAGCCCCCCCAAAAAAGTGTGTCCACTTGTATGCCAGCTGATCTCCCTGTTTATTTGCTCATCGGTTTTGTAACTTCTACAGGCGACAAGCTTTGAATTTTCTTTGAAGGATATTTACTCAGCAATTTTGACACAATTGTACAACTGCTTTCCTGTAGACTGATTCTACTTTGCAAAGTCCTGTACAGATGGACTTCTCCCTTGTGATCTGGCTGTTTTTCCTCAGGGCCTCACGGGGGAGTCCTTTGTAATGTTCTGTTAGTTGGTATGTTGTGTTCCTGTCAGGTTCTGACCCTTTGCCATGTTGTGTGTTGTGTTGTTCCGCGGCAGACGGAGGATAAGAACCGGCAGCTGCAGGAGCGTCTGGAGCTGGCCGAGCAGAAGCTCCAGCAGACCATCAGGAAGGCAGAAACGCTGCCCGAGGTGGAGGCGGAGCTAGCACAGAGAGTGGCAGCTCTCACCAAGGTAAGCCCTGCCCCTCTCACTGCCTCCTGACTCTCCTCCGAGGGAAAGGATAGGAACACTCCTGTGATCAGCCTCAGATCCGCTGTTTGATCACACACACAAGAACACTGACATCACTGTTTAACCACAGAACAAGGTCTAGTTTTTGATAATGATTAGTTAATTTTCATGCAATGTAAGTGAACTTGTAGTCCAGTGTAATTCATTGATGAATACGTACATCAAATGCATGTGTTTTGCTTGCAGGGAGTGTAATGAAATGGCTAGCTCTGGCTAACAAACTTCTGCTAACTTCAGTGTGATATATATTTATTTCCTTGAATTATAAATACAGGATGGATGCAACCAAAGTAATTTTCCCAGCATTGTTGTGGCCTACTGCTTGTATGAACTACTACTACTACTACTACTACTGAAGTAGTATTCAATTAGTGCTCTTTCCACTTAGCAATCTTCATGCATGGTAATCTTCAGATACAAAGTATCCACTATATACCACAAGGAACCGTCTATGGACCTAACCACATTTAGCTTGCAGTCTTTATTCCCCGACCAAACTGATACCCATTTTTCCTGATCTTCACAATGGTTCACCAGCTTCTGTATCTGTACCTCTGACCTGTGTGCCTTTGAAAGTCTGGAGAGTTTGGAGTATCAGCAGCAACGGCAGCAGTAGCAGTAGCAACTTGCTGGCCTTTGTGCTTTCACACCTCCCTTGTCCTGCTGCCTGTGTTTTGCATGGTCACTTGTTTGCTTCTTCTGTAATCTAATTTAGATAGAGCAGAATTTGTTTTATTTTAAGAGCTGATCTTGTAGGCCTGTTTACATACAATGACCAGCTTCATCTCTGTGTTGGTGAACAGAAAAGAGACTCCCGCCCTCTGGGAGTGGGGAAACACCGTTTCTCTCTGCTTGCCAGACTGTCCAAACAGCACACAATGCCACTCGGCCTGTTGGGGTTCCCACCGCTATTGTGTAGGAGCAAGTGAATTCTAAATTAAGGCCTAGAGCTATTTTTGGGCATTCTGCTCCTGTATTTAGACCACAGCTGGGTGGTTGCAATCTGTATGTGTTAGTCATCATTTCAGCCAATTGAACCAAATGGAGTGGACAGTGGGCTCGCCCATGGTTTTGGATGGGGCGGTGTACTGTAAGACAACCAGGCATTAAACCTTAACGAAGGCTGCTGTAATGCAGTATATGCTGAAGCTTGGCAGTGTGATGTTTTGCCCAGAGGTAATGAATGTCGTGTCTGAGAGGGAGACCGTTAGAGAGATAGAAGGGTAGGGAGACTGCTGCTTCAGCCTTTGGCAAGGACATCTTCGGTCTAATTACCATTAGCAAGCCCCCCACCACACACACACACACACACACACACACACACACACACACACACACCCTACAGCACAAAGCTGTCTGTTTGTTTTTTCTGCTCTTCAGTCTCAACATCCCCACATCCCCCTCTGTCCTGTCCAACTCGATTTTATAGTGCCATTTTTGGGGCTGTTTTGGAGCTCATTTTTCCTACATAGCTGTAGCATTGCTGTAGCTTTGCACATTCCGTGGGGGACAAATTTGATATCTTGTTCTGCTGAAACCTTTAGGCCTCTTTAGGCACAATGTGATTATGTCGTGTTTTTTAAGGCAGAGAGATAAAGGTTGAGGTTGAAGGTGTCTGATGCACCAGTGTGCTAATTTGAAACTCAGTGCTTTTTTATCTGACCTTACAATCTCGGCTGCATTGCTCGCTTGCCCTTTTGGGTTTGCGACCTGTCACACTTCTGCGACTGACCTCAGGAGACAGCCCTGTGAATTGCTCTGGCCACCTTAGCTGTGGTTTGTTAATCCATGAGGTGTCTCTGCTGCTTCCAGACCAGTTTAACACCCTCTTCAACTTCACTCTGCTTATGTAAGATGCCCTCCTTCTCCCACTGACTTCATTTGGCTCACACTGTGTACAGTCAGGCCTTGGTTGCTTGGATGCAAAAAGAATTTCAGTGCAAACTGACAATAAAGTGGTATCGTATTGTATCGTATTCTGTGAAATTAGAATTCCCTGAGATATTACTTTCTTGACATTTTACCTCTTTTTTTTTTTATTTTTTTTTACCGCGCTTTTAGTTTATCTATCGTGGAAAGTCTGATGGAAATTGAAGAGGAGGTTGAGCGTTGTCTTGCAGAGGCAGACACTGCCGAAGAGGAGGCTGTCGTTCAACTGGCTGAGGATGCCATCAATAGCTCTCGGGTAGCTAACCAACCTCATTTCACTACATGTTTTATACAAGTAACTGCTATTTATGTGCCAAGCACCCTTGTGCTTAAATGTAATTGTTATGAGTTGAGTTAGTCTGTGTGATAAGGGGTGTATGGTCATGTCAGATTAATTGTATATGTTGTAGAAGAAGACTGTTAAGAAAAAGAAGGCAACGGGTGCTTTTAATCTTGCTGATAAAAGGAATGATTTTGGCCACCTCATCCCTAAACGTGCAAGGACAAGACGTTGCAGTAAGTCGAGCTCTTAGTACATCCTCAGTGGATCTTTGACTATTTTTCATTTTCTTGTGTTATGCCATATATTGTTAGGTTGTAGTACAGTTAATGCTTTTTTTAAGGTTCAAGAGGTCATCGAGTGCCTTTGCCACAGCCACGTCCATCTAATGGTATGTAACACTGGTATGTAGTAAGATAAAGCATTAGCATCCTCATCCTCTGTTAGACTAGTAATATTACAGCAGAATTCATGTCTACTGTTTTTTCCATTAGCTGGACAGGTGGGGGAACCAAATTCAGAGGAGGTTGAGACGGCACAAGGTAGGTGTAACAGTTGCTCCATTGGATAGTATTGTGGTAGGTTGTCCAAGAAATCTTCACTATTTTTGTTATAGTGGTCTTGAGGGAATTTATGCACAGACTCAGTGTGCCAAGTATGCCTCCGGTGCTTATCTTACGATAATTGGTTGGTATAGTTATTTTAAAAACATGTACATGAAAACATGCATGATATGCATGATATGAAATGCATATCTGTCAGAATGTATAAAGTCTCAATTTGCTCTTTACTGTTTTTCAAGTATAATGTCATGTGAAGTGAAGTGTAAGATGAGTGTGTTGTCAGTCTGTGCTTATTTTACTCTGCCTTGGTCGTGGTCTTTGCCTGTGCAGGCAAGTTCAGGTAATGCAGATGTTTTAACTGTTATCATTTTAGAAAACAAAACTTCTGTTTCTTTTGAAACAGATGATGCATGGCAGAATGAGATTCATAGGCTCATTCGTGACCTTAGCACCCAAACTCCTGATGCTGTCACACCATCTGCGGCCAGAGACTGGGGTTTACGTACAGCTATAGCGTCGGATAGGTGGCAGGAGACCAGACCCCAGCTTCTGGACAACCATCTCCGCTCCAAATCGTGGAGGCAAATTACTTGCCAGCTATGCAAATCAGAAAAGGCAATTATACGATGTAAAGACTGCATGCCTGTTTCACAGCTATGCTGTGACTGTGACAAGGATCAACACCAACTCAAGTCTTTACACAACAGAACTTCTTACCACAAGGGCTTTCCCTACCCTCTACCCCCAACAACGGTCATTAGCAGAAATGATGGTCAATACAGCAGTGGGACATGTGGTACTTAACTTGTATATAGAAGCATTTCTAAAATCATTGTTTTATTAATGCAACTATTCTACAAATTCCGATGATATGTTTCTTTTACCAGCACGAATTTTGCAGATGGAGCTCCCAGAGGACATTTGTACCTGTAAAGAAAGTGTCTGTGTCATTCCGGGAAGGCCTGTAGTATTTGTCAATATGAATGGTAAGTCCACAGTCTGACCTGTCTTATTACTCCACCTGAGTACTCCACCACACTCCTTGGCCCCCAAAATGACTAGGCTACCTCTGTTATGTACTTCGAGTACAGACTTTTCAGTCTGGTTCCCAAGGAATAGTAGCCTCGCTAACGCCAAACTAAATATTCACTAGTGATATTTAGTCTGGTGACCCACCTATTCATTTTCTCGTAGGGTTTACGAATGTCCAGAGCCGTTTATTGGGCGCAACGAATGTCTGTCGTGTACGTCAGCCAACTGCTGTTCTTGTTTTAAAACAAACTTTCGACTTAAACTGTTTAGAATAATGTCTAAAGCTTCGTCGAAAGTTGCCGTTGCTTCTGTTGCCACCATGTAGGATCCACTGTGCTAACGAACTACAAGCTCTCTCTGTAGTAGTACTTGCCATCGTCTTGTCCTCCCTCCCCGTTCTGTGATTGGCCCACAAATCCATGCGAAGATTTTGGTCATGGTCCCCAGGCTGCTGAGCAGTGCGGTACGAGCACGCAAGGCAGCATGGGAAATCCCAGGCTAAAGGAATAGTTGTAATTGTTGAATAACGTGTGTCCATTGTTTTTCTCAACATAATCTAATTAAAAAGTAGTTTGCATGCCCTTGGATTTAAGAGATGGTGTAACTGCTTATTATCAGCTATGTTTTCTGCTGCACACTAATTGTTTGCTTTCCGGTCATTGGCAAGCCTTTTCATATAATTTCGCATCGCATAACCAGTCATCTGTGCGTTCTACCATCTTATTGATTTTCTGTTCAACACCTAATCTGGTCCAGATTTTTATAAGACCTGTCACTAAATAAAAACCTGTATCACCTATCTTAATTTTCATTTCTAAAGCATATCTTTTAAAAGAGACAATCATAACATAAATGCATTTAATTTTTCATCAGGACGCTTTGATGTTAACCTCCCGGAAGTCAAGTGTAACACCTGTTGCGCCACCTGGGTGCCAAAGCTGTGTGATATCCAAATGAGTGGCTATTGGCCAGCTACTGTGAATTTCACAACCATATTTCACATCGAAGTTTTTGAGTATTTCAGAGAGCTTAAGCTTGTTGCTCCAGGGACATCACGTTTAACATTTATGCGGATGCTGGATTTTAAAACAACTAAGTATGGCAGGGTAAGTTTGCCTGGAGTATGCACAATATGCAAATCAAATCGTGTTTAAGTGAGGATCGTTTTATAGGACCATGGCATTTGCAATTTATAATATTATTATAAATTGGAAATGCCATGGTCCTATAAAATCCTTTATTATTAATAATCTATACTCATTTGATCCTGTGAGGGAAAATTGGTCTCTGCGCTCAGCACACACCAACCCGGAGCAGTTGGCTGCCTGCTGCTATAGCGGCGCAGTGAGAGGTTAGGAGACTTGCCCAAGGGCACTTCAGCCATGGTCCACTGGTCAGGGATTGAACCGGCAACCCTTCGATTACAAGCCTGAAGCCCTAACCGGTGGGCCATGGCTGCCCATTTGAGTGTTATTTTCATATTTCTACAGACGGGAAAGGTGTGCTCCACCACATTTTACAGTAGTTTCATGGAGTGGGTAATCTGTGGCTATCAGGTGGACACCATGTGCAGCGAGCAGCCTTTCACTTGTCCTGCCTGTACCCCTCACATCATGGCTGTGGCCGTTGATGGAAACAGGAAGCTGTACCGATTTAAGAAATCAGGGTTTGTTGAAAGATTTTTTCACAGATCACTTTTACAATTTTAGATTATTGTTTACATTGGATGTAAGAATTTGTATTTTTGCTCGGCAGCTCTCAAGAGAGAAGCTATTTTGAAGGTGCAGTTATTGCCAAGGATGATGCCGTTTCAGCATTTGTGGATGATGTACATGCAAGATCTAAACATGTAAGCATCTTGTATGTCTAATACTGTATGTCTAGATGTGATCACACATTTACTTCCTGTATTCCAACAAACTTAACTTTTGTTTTTACTTAGGAGTCAGGTAGGGGTGTATGTGGTCGGGCAGTTCTTAATGCGGCCAAAGAGACCAGCAGAAAGAACAATTCAACAATTGATGAACAGGTAACTAAGAGCTTATTTATGTTATTCACATTTTCTAGTAGACTCAGATTGTTGGAAATGTTTATAACAACAACACAACACAAACTGTGGTTGTGAAACATGGTGAAAAATGTTGTGTCTGAGCATTCATCTGTTCATTCATCAAGTTCAGTCATGCTGTCATTATCTGATCTTTTCAACAAAAAGTAATTTGAAATTTGTGTATTGTTGTGCTGATATCAGTTTATTGTACGGTACTTAAATATTTTTTATATATTTCAAAGGGTTTAGAAGTAGCAGTTTGCCGCCATGGCATCATCCTGCGTGCACTTAACATGTACAGGTTAGTTACCCTTGCCTAGTGGAGGTTGACTTTTTGTTTTTTAAACCTGTCAATATATAACCCAGCACCTCACCAACAATATAACTAAATTGAGCAATTAAGTTGGTACATCAGTATAGAAACTAATTCTAAATATTTTTGCAGGAGTGAGATCTATGCTTATCCACTATACCTGCAAAAAGAGATTTCCATCATGCAACCTCAGTTCTTCTGCATGGACGTCATTTGCCAATTTTGGCCATACCTGGAAAGAGTTGTGAAGGCCTGCCCTGAGTTTAGTCACCTGTTGGCCATGAGGCCCTTACTTTCTGTGCTTCATGCAAAAGCCCACGGCATGAAGTGTGAGGTACTCTATATCCTTTACATCCACACCGTCTCATCTCTCACTTTCTCTGTCTCTCTCTCTGTCTCTCTCTCTAAATATCCCTGCATTAAATGTAACAATATTACATAACCCCTTGTCCACAACAGAATTAAAATGGGGAATTAAATCACCAGCCAGCTACAGGGTATGACACGTGTAGTATACTTCACCTTATTGATATGTATCCTGTGCTTTTCTTCAAATGTACACATGGCACTGGCCATTCTGAATAGATGACTTGAATATAACTGGTAACCAATTTCTCATATACTAAATATATTATGGAAATTGATCAAAATGAACTGGAAATTCTCAGATCAAATGGAGTGCAGCGAATCAGGTTGGTGCTGGTTCCACCTTAGGAGAGGAGGTGGAGATGGTGAATTCATTCCTTTCAAGGACTGCCATCAACACAAAATATATGGGAAAAGGAGGTAAGTGTGAGTATGCGTGTTAAAGGTGCATTGATTGTATAGGGTGGGTCTGTGATGTTATCATATGGTATGTGTTAGGGATAATGGCCACTGAGGTGTCCCGATATAGGGGAATTGTGGACGACGCTCAAGTGCTGTTGCCTGCACCAAATTCATTATTCCTCTTTATCGGGACACCTCATTGGCCGTTATCCCGCTTATCAACCAGTTGCAACTTATGCGTATAGATAGACGGCAAGTGTTTAAAACAGAAAATAAATATGCCTGTCAGTTTTGAAGGAAACCATCCTGTTTGGTTGCTGTACTATTTTCTTTGGTTACTGACAACGGCAAGTTAATCTGTCATTTACTGTGATTGTTATAGTTGCCATTCAAAAGTGCATTGATATGAAACAGTGATTCAACTTTTTTTTGCCAGATATACGTCATAGATGTCCCGTTATCGGGGCATCAGCCTATTAAATTTCATTTCTCTGGGTGATAATATAAAATCATATAAAAACTCCATTCACTGTCTGGCAATTACTAAGTCTGTCTTGTACATATAGATTACTCTTTGGATGTACACCCTCAGTCTCCAAATGGTGTAATGTTGTCTAATCAATACATTTTTACACATCTTCAGCCCGCACTGACATGCTCACCATGCAGATAATAGATTGGAACAAAAGGAAAGCCGACACCATGTGCGACACTTTGTGTAAAAGGTTGCGTAAAGTAAGTCAATCATCTCAATGTTACAACTTTTAAGGAATGTCACAAATGACACAAATGCAATACTCCAAGCCATAGAGAGGTCACTACTCAGGGCTTAGAGTGAAGGAGAGTGAGTAGTCGGGGTCTTAAAAGAACTGAGCCACTAGTGAGGCCCAAGGCTGTGGTGTACTCCACTGCCTGCTCTGTTTTGTATCTATGAATGTAGTGCAGCTTGAGATGGATTTCACTTAAGATGAAATCTTGTCTTTATAGACACAGTTGGGTATTATGAAAAACAGAAGAGACCTGGAAAAAATGAAACTGGAAATGTCAGTACATGATGCCACCATTCAGCGCTGGACAACAGATGTCGTGGACTGGGCTTCAAGTGGTAAATGTATCCTAATTCCTAATCTGAATTCCAAGGTCATCCACACAAAATGTATTATGTCTGACTAACATCAGCTACACATCAGCATCTACAGACAAAGATGAAATATCTCAGCTTTGCCGAAAAATTGAGGAGACAGCATTAGGACTGAGGCAGCGCCGACTGCGGCTTTATAGCCAAACAGGTATACTATTTGTCTGTAACAATTTGATGATGTACTATGTCTTTGCCTGTTGGCACTTCTGTCTTGTCTTGCCTCAGTTCCATGCTTGAACCATTTGCTGATTGGTCACATTTTGAGGCAGAGGGACCCAATTGCACAACAACATTAAGGTTTAGCCTAGAGTTTCACTATAATAATTATACAAATAGTGTAAATAACAAACATGGATGACAAAAAAAAACGACCGGCAAATGCAAAATAAAAGCATGGAACGAAGGCAAGACTAGACATTTGTTACAACTGTGGCATTTTGCCTTGTTTGGTGTTTTGCAGACAGCAGCTCTGGAAGGTCTGTAATCCGTAGCCGCATGTGGAGGGACCGGAAGAAGCTGGAGGAACTTGTCACCCAATATGATCATTTGGTCCAGCCCACTGAAAAGATCTTTGATTATGCAAAGACACTGCAAGCAGGCTACATCCTACCATGGTTTCAACCTGCTAATGGTATTTACTATTTTTAATACTGTAACATTGTCTAATATCCATGGTGATCTCCTGTACTGTAATTTATTTATCAACTGGTACCATGGAAATTGTGACCAAGAATTTTGCAAAATTTTCCTGTTCACACTCTAACTGCTGGCCGCCATTTCTTGTATATACAAAAACATGTCTAATTCTATCAAATTCAACATTATTCAGAGTAGCTGGTAAATAGATTGGATTTCCCCTGTCCCTTACCTTTCACTGTGTCTCATGCCTATCTGTATTGGATAAATTCTTTTGCAGATGGGGTGGATTTCCTCCAGAAAAAAAAAGCATTCGACAAGGTCATGCTCATTCAAAGACTCGAAGAGGAGATGGGAATTGTGACTACAGAGATCAGGCAGCATTGTAACGCTCTTGTAAATAAAATCAAGGCCTTACAAGAGTTGTCCACCAATCCTGACAGTAAGTCTTCAAATAATAGTATAGTTATATTACAGTGCACAGTATAATTTTACAATATTTCAGCAACATAACACTATCCTTGTGTTCCTCTGTCCCTCTTGCTTCTTACCTAATAGAAGTCCGCTACCATCATGAGGCCAGACTAAGGATCCATATGCTGGAGCGAAAACTTGAAGCAGTCCACATAAATTACTTGGCGTGTGTACAAACTGGCCCAGAGGAGACATCAGAGATGGATTGTGGGGAGGACGAACAAGAGCAAGAACTTCCTAGTGATCGTCATAGTGATAGTGATGGTGATAGTTCTGATGATGATCTGAACCCCCAATGATAGTGAGAATCTTTTTTGAATCCTTTCTAAAGTTTTTGGTACATTATTTGTCTTCACCTCCACCTTGTATGTGTGTGCATGGTGTATACACCCCTACCATTCTGATAATATTATTACTGAATTAGTAAAGTTAGTTGTTTACATACATCGAAAGAAAATCGCACACTGTTCTGTAACTTTTCAGTTCACAAGATGTCTAAGATGGCCTGCAAGCCTGCCAGAGATCGGGCCACAAACCATCCATCGCTGCATGTCCATCGCTTCCTGTCCATCACTGCCAATCTACTCAACGAATACAAAGAAAACATAAAGACACGCAATATAACATAGACATAGACACCAACACATTCATCCTCACAAACCAAAACAGTCATACACAACCAGTTACAAGCACAACTTTATTGATATTTTCACTGTTACCTATACAGTTTTGTTGTAAATACAGTACACTTGTCCCAGTGATCTTAATAAAACTGATTGTGGCAGTGTATGATGAAATAAGTTAATAATCTATCATTATATTGTGGCCCTTCTTGATCACTCTGATGTTTTAATAAGTGATTAACATTACTTTTTTCTGATGATACTGGACACTGTAACTGAAGTCTGAGCTTCTGTCTGTCTTCATACTTTAAAAATATTTTCATATGATATGAAAGTGATTTTCAAAATATATTATTAGAAATTTTATTATATGTATTTTGATCTTACTTTCGTATGTGCTGTATCTCTGTTAATTGAATTTTTTAAGTTTTCCATTTTAGTTTTATGGAATGAATAAAACATCTTTGATGTGTTGCTTAAAACTAAATTCAAATTATTGTTTTTTTTAGGTTCTGATCACTGTGTGCATCTTTGTTAAGGTTAGTAAGCCCAAGGCTTACATGACCTTAATAGTCTTTAAATATGTGCTGGTGTTGAGAACTCAAAGTAGAAAGCAAAGTGAAAAGACCTCATTGTACTCTTCTTATGACATTTAAACCAAAGTTTATCATTTATAGTTACCTTATATAGACTGGTATTATGTGGCATTTTAATCCCAAGTGCTACAGTGTCTGACAAATCTTATGTCCCTCAACAATGGAGGGAGGCTACACCAGATACGTTACGTCTGCGTTAAGTCTGGTTAAGTCAACGCCGCATCTGCCGTAATACTGTAATTAGCTGCCACTATAATCAATGGAACTGGCTACACCAGACGTAGCAGCGCTACGTACAGCCGCATCAAAGCCGTAGAAATAGATTTGTCTTCCATTTTTTTGTTTGACGTAAGGAGCCTATGCTATGCGCTGTCATTGTATAGAAACAGTCTGAAGATGATCTGAAGTGCATTGTACTACGTATTTTGTTATTCATGTATATAAACTATGTAGATTAAATGTAGTTTCGAGACCTGATGCCATTGAAAATGGCATTAACTGCTCACAAATTCCTGAGCCGTTGACTGCTGCTTGGCGATGGATAACTTGAAATGCACTAGGCTGGAAAAACGGCAAAGTTCTCGCATTTCACGCTGTACGCACACATCCAGTGTAGCCAGTCCAGTCTAAAGCGAATACGCTTCCAGAATGCGACGTAACGTAACGCATCCAGTGTAGCCCCGCCTCCACCTCGCCATCTAACAGATCACGTCGTCGGCCCTTATCCCCTACTTATTTGTTGACAACAGATGTACTGTACCATGGCCTTGAATATGGAATTTTATAACACTTGGACCTAGCAATTTTGACTTGCACACAACAAAACAATTAAAACCATGCATGTAACATCTAGGAGGCAACCTGAATGTGTGCAATCAAATTTCAATTTACACACTGGAGCATTCCTTAGAAATCCATATTTTATGATCTTTGACTCCACCCCCATGGCATCACTCAAACAACTAAAGGTCACAAATTGGTCAGAGATGTTTGTTTTACCCCCAGACCAACAAATGTACCACATGCTGATATTTATTAACAATAAGTGGTACCACATGCTATTCAATCAATGGAATTTGTAAACCTTTAGACCTAGGGTTTGCATTTCTAACTTGCATTCATCATAAACAGATAAGATTTGGCATGTGACATCTATGTGTCACACAAAAGATGTGAGTGGAGTCAAATTGTGGCTTACTCATTCTGAAACTTTGTAGCGCCCCCTAGAAATAATTTTTTTGTCATTTTTGGCTCCTCCTCCTGGCACCACGGAATACACTAGAGGAGTCAAATGTGGCATGTGACATCTATGTATCACAGAGAATATGTAGGTAAAGTGAAATTACAGCTTTCACATTCACAGACTCTGCAGCGCCCCCTTAAAATGGATGATTTAAAAAAAAAATTCTCATCTTTGGCTCCACCCCCTAGCAACACAAAATCATCTACAGACTTCAAATTTGACATGTCACTTCTATGTATCACACAGAATACATGAGTGAGGTCAAACTGCAGCTAACACATTCTCAGACTCTGTAGCGCCCCCTAGAAAATCTTTTTTTTCCGAATTTTTTCTCATTTTTGGCTCCGCTTACTTGCAACACACAATGAGCTGGAGGCCTCAATTTTGACATGTGAGATCTATGTATCACAAAGAATATGAAAGTGAAGTCAAATTACAGCTCACACATTCACAGACTCTGTAGCACCCCCTTGAAATCCCACATTTCAGATTTTTGGCTCCGCCTCCTAGCAACACACAAGCAGCGAAAGGCCTAAAATTTGACAGACAAGTTTGTTATCATAGACTGTATCAAAATATGTGCCATATGCTGACATTCCATGAAAAATCTGGCATTAGGCTTACCAAGCTCCATATGGCATATTTGCGTCTTTCAATGGTACTTTTCAAGGATGTCTTTGGCCTCACTCTTGACACAGCATGCAAAATCAGTAAAATGTTTTTTTTTCCTGCTGATCATGTATTTGTGCATCAAGACAACTCAAAATAGGAATGTTTTAGTGTTTTTTGAATGATTTCTTGACTTGGTATCATCAAAAGTCACAGCCGTTGGGTGCCAAAATTATGTATTTCCAAGCCTCTATGTTGCCTCACAGTGGGTATAGTGAGTCAAATGACTGAAAATTGTTTTATTATAGCACAGCACACATCAACTTATCAATTCAATTCAAAATATGGATGTTAAAGTGGGTTTTGAATGATCTAAGGTATGTGTTTATAAAAAATCACAGTGCCAAAACCGCATATTTCCAAATGTTTATGTTGCCTCAGACGGGACATAGTGAATATAATGACTGAAAATTGATTTATTTTAGAACAACACACAATCAACATAGCAAAACAAATCAAAATATAAAATTAATGTGTAAATGGGTTTAAAAGGATCTTGGGTATGTGTATGAAAAAATCACAGCAAAACGGCATATTTCCAAATGTCTTTGTCGTCTCAGACTGGACATAGTGAATACAATGACTGTAAACTAATTTATTTTAGAACAGCATACATCAATATAACAAAACAAATCAAAATATTAATGTTTAAGTGGGTTTTAAATGATCTAAGGTATGTGTGTATAAAAAAAAATCACAGCAAAACTGCGAATTTCAAAATGTCTCTGTCGCCTCATGGACATAGTGAATTAAATGACTGATAAATTATTTATTGTAGAACAGCACACATCAATATAACAAAACAAATTAGAATATAGATGTTTGTAAGTGGCTTTGGAATGATCCAAGGTAAGTGTGTATAAAAAAGTAACAGCAAAACTGCATTTTTTTCAAATATCTCTAGCCTCAGATTGGACATAGTGAATGAAATGACTGAAAAAATGACTTATTTTAGAACAGCACACATAAACTTATCAATTCAACTACAAATATGGATGTTTAAGTGGGTTTTGAATGATTTATGCGTGTATAAAAAATCTGTGCCAAAACTGCATATTTCCAAATGTCTCTGTTGCCTCAGAATGGACAACTGATTCATTTTGGAACAGCACACACCAAACAACTCAAAATATAAATGTTTCAGTGGGGTTTGAATGACAATGTGTGTATAAAAATTGACTGATTTAAGGTATGCACATGTAAAGAGGAATAGTATGTTTAATCTACGCTGCCTCAGATTAGCCAAAGCACTCGACTTTTCAGCACAATTCACATTAATGTAAATCAACTCAGCTTGAAATATGTATGTTTAAGTGGTTTGTGAATGTGTCTGTGCAAAAATCACAGCCCTTTTTTAGCACAACACACAACAATCTAGACAGGTACAAATATGGTCATTTTTATTATTGTTTGTGAATTATTTCAGAATACACATCAATGAGATGACAAGTAAAAAAAATAAATATAAATGCTTTAACTGGAAAGTTCACCTGAAAGTTAAGGGAAATCTTATTAAACAGCAAAGATTCATAACAAAAATTGTTTATATACAGTACCAGATCCATAAGTGAATTTCCAAGCTGAATGAAGACATGCACAGGAAATTCAAAATAAAGATTTACATAATGAACTATCAGAGTCAGAACAAAATAAAGTCAACTATGAGTATTCCCAATTGAATTGGCTTTGAAGTAAACAGACATAATACATATTGTTTGAAGTTCAGCACTGTATATTGGTGAAGTAACATACATTTTGAGACAGCATTAAGGCTAAGCTATTTACATTAACCATACATTTTCTTATAGTATACTGTGTAGAATTATAAGTCTGTGTGCAGCCTTGGATTAGGCCATGACCCAACCCTCAAAATAAAGGCTGTGAAACCATTTTCAGAGTCATGACACAGAGACTCCTCAGGTAAGACCCTACTGAGTGGCTGGAGCAGAGACCTGCTTGTTGGACGCTGAGACAGACGCCTAATGTACGTAGAGGCATTTAGAGGCATTGTAGTAGTCCTCACACCCATCTGGTCACAGAAGACATGAGCAGACCCAACAGTTCACAATAAATATACACATAACTGCAAAAAAACTCCATGTAGTCCCTCTGACCAGGAGGTTACAATGCAGAAGACCCCTCGGTTGTGAAGTCAGTAATGACAAGAACAATGCATATGTGATCCATTTGGCAAAACAATAGAAGACACCCATTAATTCTCAGAGGCTCTCTGGGTTTTCATCTTCACTCCTCTTTTTTGCTGTGGTAATGAGCTTGATGGTAGCCAACAGCCTGAAAAACAGAAATAGGAGATAAACTTGTGTATCACAACAACAGTTTCTTACTACTATGATTTCCACAAGTAATTGCAAAAGAAGGGACTTACCTGTGATGTGGCTGTTCATCACTTTGTCATGGCTAAGCCGGGAATACGCATAGGCAGCAGCAGGTGTCCCCAGCAGCTTCAGCTTGATGTTTGAGAGCTCATGCATGTCCATCATCTCATGGCTGCTCCTGTCATTGATGATTTCCACAAGTAATTGCAAAAATACAGACATGCATCACCAGTAAGCACCTTCCAGACATATACAGTACACTATCCACACTCCATTTCATCCCTTATCAGCAAGCCCATCCCATCCCCTACTGTTCATACACACAGCACACTCCCACTTCACCCCAGCCTCCACCATAACCCCCCTTCCCTCTAATCACACTGTAACTGACCGCCAATACAGACATCACCTATGCCCCTCCTCAGGAATACCCCCCCCCCTCCCCCCAACGCAGGCACAGACTCCCTCTCCTGCATGACCCCTGGCAGACACATAGCTTATGCCGTGTCCATACTTTAATCACCTTTACATCATCCACCCACCCCATCTTAATGCAGCCCATAGCACCCCCTCCCGTATGCACTTTATGCACTATAAGGACTTTATCTTGCCCCCCCCCACGCACAAATAGGCTGAGAAAACAACACTTTCTTTACACTCAGTAACCATATGCATGAGACAATAAACTTCTTCAATGTATCCTTGTAATGGCTTTCCCCTTGTTGGTGTATTTGGGTAAATAA
>JAVQKI010245224.1:0-10062 GCA_036025975.1 Nematalosa erebi
AGAGAGAGAGAGAGAGAGAGAGAGAGAGAGAGAGTCCTGAAGTGCAGTCAGTCTGCACCAACACTACTACACCACTGTCCATGGTGCTGAACAGACACTACTGATTTCCGCCGCATGGAAAAGAACTTCCAACTTAAAGAGTTCATTGCAATGTCAATTTCCCATTGTAATCCGTAGACTGTGAGTGGTTGGTGCTTGGTGCTTTCTGACACTTTTTTGTATGTCAACCAAACATTCTGTCCAAAGTGCACATCAGCACCTCACCACAACAGCTATCACTTACAGCAAAACAAAATAACCCTCTTAATCTGCTGAACAAAGTATGACTTCACCAACATGCTACTACTCTGTACAGGGTAAACATACGTCCCTGATTACTTTTTTTGATCCCACGATTAATACAACAATTTAAAATGGAGGTACAATGTAGCCTACAATCGCTTTGCTTTTGGTCAGAGCAATACAAAGAAAAGTTATCATCCATGACAAACGCGTCTGTATTCGAATATGTGAACTACAAGCACTTGTCTATGAAACACCATTACTCACCTCCTCTGGCGAACCAGGTTCATCCAGGATGTTTTTCTCGCTGTATACGCGTTGCATAGTTGCTGTAGTATTGGGGTCCATTATCAACACATTTTGACTATCGGGTCTGCCGAACTTGAAGTCACTTTTTCTAGAATCTGTTGTTCTGTATACGTCATAATTGTACACATGTTGCAGAGTTCCTGTGCCATCTGCGTAACGAGGTGGATAGTATGGAATGACCGGGAGGCTTGATTGATAGTACATTCGTGACTGTTTCCATCTATAAACTTTTACCGATACTATGACCACAAGAGACGTTATAAAAAGGAATGAAACAACAGCCAAGGCTAGGACCAGATAAAAAGTTAGGTTGTCGTTGTACTCCTTGTCCTGCTGGAAATCAGTGAACTCCGAGAGCATTTCAGGAAAGCTGTCCGCCAAAGCCACGTTGATATTGACCGTAGCTGAACGTGCCGGCTGTCCACTGTCCTCTACTACAACAGTGAGCTTCTGTTTCACCGGATCTTTATCTGTGACTTGTCTGACTGTTCTTATTTCTCCATTCTGAGCCCCAACTTCAAAGAGCACCCTGTCTGTCCCTTTCAACATTCTGTAAGAGAGCCAGGCATTCTGCCCAGAATCTACATCAACAGCCACCACTTTAGTGACGAGGTAGCCCACATCTGCTGAACGAGGCACAATTTCTGCCACCGCTGAGCCACTGGTTAGCACTGGGTACAAAATCTGAGGAGCATTGTCATTTTGGTCACGAATTAAGATTTGTAAAGTTGTATTACTGCTTAATGGAGGGGAGCCACCATCCTGCGCCTTCACAACAAACGCGAACTGTTTCATTTGTTCATAATCAAATGACCGAACTGCATGGAGAATACCTGTCTCAGAGTTGATTGAGAAATAGGAAGAAATTGGTGATGCACTAATTTGTGTATCTTCTAGAAAATATGATATTCTTGCATTTTGATTCCAGTCCAAATCTTTTGCCAATACACTAAATATAGACACACCTGGTGAGTTATTCTCCATTACATAAGCTGTGTAATGGCTTCTTTCGAAAGCAGGTGCGTTATCATTAATGTCTGTCACTTTAAGAAGTAAGTTTGTAAAGCTTGAAAGTGGCGGAGTACCAGAGTCGGTTGCAGTAACGGTTATGTTGTATTCCTCCACACTCTCGCGATCAAAATGAGCATCAGTAATCAAATTATAATAATTAGACAGGGATGACTCGATTTTAAAGGGCATTTTATTATTTATAGAACAGGTGACGAGGCCATTTTTCTCCGAGTCTAAATCTTTGACATTCAGTATTGCGATAGTTGTGCCTGGTGGCGCATCTTCAGACAAGCTGTTCGAAAAAGACATGACACTGATTATTGGGTGATTGTCATTTACATCGATTACCTCAATGACAACTTTGCTAGAATCTGTGAGCCCACCTTGATCTTTCGCTTCTACCCGAATTTCATATCGCTTGTCCTTTTCATAATCGATCTGTCCAAAAACAGACACGGCTCCTGTATTCTCATCTATACGAAAAATATCCCCAACATTGCCTCTCACCTTTGAGAAAAAATATGTTACTTGACCATTCAACCCACTGTCTGCATCTGATGCATTTACGGTTGTGATGTAAGTGCCTTTTGGTGAGTTTTCCATCACAGAGCCTCTATATACGGTTTGGTTGAATACAGGCGCGTTATCATTTGCGTCCAACACAGTAATGTCTATGCTGGCGGTGCCAGACCGCTGCGGCTCCCCCCCATCCACAGCAATGAGTTTTAGAGACAGACGAGGGTGCTTCTCTCGATCTAAGGCATTCTGAAGGACCATCTCGGCATATTTACTGCCATCTGGGTTTGCATGCTCTTTTATGACAAAATTCTTATTTTCTGTTAAGATGTATTTCTGTAATGTATTTACGCCCACGTCTGGATCATCCGCACTCTCCAGTACAAAGCGAGAACCAAGAGTGGCCGACTCACTGATTTCAAATTTCAAGTTTGTATTCTGAAAAGTAGGGGAATGATCATTAACATCCAGAATTTCGATAATAACACGATGTAGTTCCATTGGATTCTCTAGAATGATTTCAAAGCTGATGCTACACGGAGTGATGTCGCCGCATAGCTGCTCCCTGTCTATCCTTTCATTTACAACGAGTATTCCTTTGTCTGTTTTAAGCTCTGCGTACTGGATGCTTTCCCCACTGACGATACGAGCGCGACCTTCCCGAAGTCTTTTCAAATCGAGCCCGAGGTCCTGTGCCACATTACCAATCAGCGACCCTTTCCTCATTTCCTCAGGAATAGAATAACGGATCTGTCCATTTGTAACATGAGATAAGCACAAAATGCAAAACAGTACTTGCCAATGCAGTGGCCATCTTGAAGTCATATACTGTACTAAATCTTTTCCGAACATCATAATCCAACATCCAATGAAACACAAGCACTCCTTAACACCCTGACATTTGTGGAGGAAACTTGAGATTTAAGTTATTTACGGCGTAATATGTCCAAAGTCATCCAGTTTCAACAGCAGAAGAAAAAGAAATATCTATGTCTGACTGGCCCTGCCCTATAAGAAACGAAATGATCTCTCTTTATGGTCGAGAGCAAAGGAGGGGCAACACTGCTGACAGAGGAGGCAGGACGAAACAATTTTCCTTGTTCAACAGCGGCACTTAGAGTCCAAATCATGTATGTCAACAACAGTCCTGTTTAAATCAACGTAATGCAATATAGCCCGATCAAACTCATCCACCCAAAGTAAACAGCACAATGTTATGAACTATTTATGCCCTTATAGAGGGCATACAACAGTAGTGCAATATGTCATTCATTCTGCAAGGAGAAACGAAGTATGCCGCTGTCCACATAAGTGATTCTGAAATACTCTACTGACGTTGTTGTTAAACCTACAGTGGTAATACAGCAGTATCTCATTACAAATTTCACTCAACGTTAGAAATTTAGTCAATGGATGATACAATGCACTTTCATCAAATTGTCTCTAAAACCTACATATAATTATTTCACAGTCTAGCAATTATAAACGACATCAGATTAAAACAAAATAATCTTCACCTACTCACCTCCAAAGGGGAATCGGGCTCGTCCAGGATGTTTTTCTCACTCTGGACATGCTGCATAGTGCTCACAGAATAAGGATCCATCACGAGCACATTTTGAGAACCAGGTCTCCCAAACTGACAGTCACTCTTTCTAGAGTCAGCCGTTTTGTACACTTCGTAATTGTACACTTGTTGAAGAGTTCCCGTGGCTCCAGCATCTGCATAACGCGGTGGATAGTATGGAATAACGGGAAGACTGGACTTGTAATACATCCGAGATTGCCTCCATCGGTAAACTTTAACCGATATGATAACCACCAAAGAGGTTACAAAAAGGAATGACACTACAGCCAAGGCCAAGACTAAATAAAAAGTGAGCTCATTGTAATCCTTATCGTGCGTAAAGTCAGTGAACTCCGACAGCACTTCAGGGAAGCTGTCCGCCACCACCACATTCACACTGACTGTCGCTGATCGAGAAGGCTGGCCATTGTCTTCTACTATGACGGTGAGTTTCTGTTTCACATTATCTTTATCGGTGACTTGGCGTATACTTCGTATTTCTCCATTCTGTGCGCCAACTTCAAACAGAGGCCTGTCTAATTCTCTGTGCAGCCTATATGACAGCCAGGCATTTTGTCCCGAGTCCACATCAACAGCTACCACTTTAGTAACAAGATAGCCTACATCTGCTGAACGAGGCACCATCTCTGCTATCAGAGAACCACTAGTTTGTACTGGATACAGAATCTGGGGCGAGTTATCATTCAAGTCCTGAATGAAAACATCGAGTGTCATATTGCTGCTCAGGGGAGGAGAGCCTCCATCTTGTGCTTTAATATTTACTTTAAATTGCTTAATTTGTTCATAATCAAACGAGCGCACAGCACGAACCTCACCGCTCTCTGCATTTATGGAAACATAAGATGATGCTGGGGACCCATTCATATTAGTTTCTTCAAGAATGTATGAAATCCTTGCGTTTTGATTTTCATCAGTGTCATGCGCTTTAGCTGTAAATATGGAAAGTCCAGGGGCATTGTTCTCTGGAACATGCGCAATGTAAGATCTTTCTGGAAATATTGGTGAATTGTCATTCACATCGGTAACTTTTAGACTAAAGGTTTTTCTACTAGAAAGTGGAGGCTTTCCAGCGTCAGTAGCGATAACTGTAATATTGTGAAGGGACACTTTTTCGCGATCTAAAACTACATCAGTTACGATTGTATAATAATTTCTCACAGTTGACTTTATCTTAAAAGAATGACCTTCCTCGAGTGCACAGCTCACTTTGCCATTATCACCCGAGTCCAAGTCCTTAACATTAATAATACCAACAGTTGTATCCGGTGGTAAATTTTCAGAGATGGTGCTCGAAAATGACATAACATTTATGACTGGGGCGTTATCGTTTATATCATTTATCTCAATGATTACTTTACTGGAATCAGTTAGACCACCTTGGTCTTTGGCTTCAATTCTTATTTCATATTTGGTGTCTTTTTCATGGTCTATTGGGCCCACAGCAGTTATTCGGCCAGTGTCTTTATCAATGTTAAATATATCCTCTATGTTACTTTTCAGTTTGGAAAAATAGTAAGTAACAAGGCCATTTGAACCACTGTCTTTATCGGTGGCATTAACAGTGGTAATGTATGTGCCCATTGGCGCATTTTCCGATATGGAGGCCCTGTAGACTGTCTGGTTAAACACAGGTGCATTATCATTTACATCCAGAACTGTCACGTCTATATTTACCGTGCCAGACCTCTGGGGATTGCCACCATCGACAGCAATTAGCTTTAGGGAGAGACGAGGATGATCCTCTCTATCTAATGGTTTTTGAAGAACCATCTCTGCATATTTACTACCATCGGGATTCGAGTGTTGCTTTAAAACAAAATTATCATTAGGTGTTAGGATATAATGCTGTAAAGCATTCACTCCAACATCCGGATCATAGGCACTCTCTAGCACGAAGCGAGAGCCTTGCGTTGCCGATTCACTGATTTCAAATAACAAATTCTTATTTTCAAATGTAGGTGCGTTATCATTCTCATCCAAAATTTCGACAGTGATAGGATGTAATTCCATCGGATTCTCCAGAATAATTTCAAAGCTGAAACTGCATGGTGTAGTATCACCACACAACTGCTCACGGTCTATTCTCTCGCTTACCACAAGTATCCCTTTGTCTGTTTTAAGCTCTGCATACTGCATGCTCTCTCCTGTGACGATACGAGCTCTCCCTGCACGAAGCCTTTGCAAATCGAGTCCCAAGTCCTGTGCAACATTACCTATTAGCGAACCTCTCTTCATTTCCTCTGGAATTGAATAACGGATTTGTCCAGACACTCGCATAATAAAACACATGAGGAGAAGTACTTGCCATCGACGAGCATAACGACATGAGCCATACTCCTCAAAAACAGCCTCTGTCGCCATAATCCAGAGATCCAGTCAACCAGCAAATGTAGGTCCTTAATCGAGCTATAGAAGGTGTTCGGTGTGATAGAAAAACAATTCGGAACGTCATTCGGTTTAAATGGAAAGGTTTGACCTCTTTAACCGAGTGCCGTGAACAACCAGTTAGTAGTCTATGATTTTCTCTCTTTCTTCAGTCTAGAACACAGAGTGTGCGTCGTCACTGTCTGCATAAAGTCAGGGAGGGGCTTTGACGTGATAAACAGTGAAATGACTGAGATATATTTTTACTGATCAACAGCGGCACTCAGAGTCCAAACTTAGGTGCAGCAGCTTGTACCAGGCAAAACGACTCTGCAACCGCCAGTTTCCATAATCACAATGTGGCCATTCAACAACGCACAATACCAGTCGTATCCAAAATGTAACCAGTCAATAATGCTTTAAAACAAGTAAATGCAAAAATAAATGTAATTACGAATACCTGTTTGTAATGTTTATCATGTTGATCATGTTTGTAATGTTTGTTCATGTTTATCAGTTATGTGTTTTCCAACAGAAAATGATCTGTGCATTTTAAACTTAACAGACTTATAGCTCACTTGAATATCACATTATGTTAAAATTATTGTTAATATTACATTGATTGAAATTGCATGATTCACTGAATTAGGTTCATACAATTCTATGGAGAAGATTTTAGTGGGTACAAGCTCCTGTAGAGGCTGTCAGTAAAGATGCGGAGTGTGTTAGAAGTCCATACTTTTCAAGAGCAAAGTCATGGAGCCTCATAACCAGTATGTTAAATGAAGAAAGGAAAGAGAGAAAGGGACAGCATTGACGTGTGTTTGAATGTACATAAACAAAGACACTGTCCATCTGATATGTGGGTAGTGCCTGGGCATTTCATCCTAGTAGTCTCACCCTAATTATTTTCCATACTTTGTATTATTATTATCAAAAGTGTAATGACCAGTACTTTTCATGAAGAAATAATAAAACATGTTATTTGAGTGATTTGACTGGCAATAGGAGTGTTAATTCAAGCAACAAGAGATAAAGTATGAAATGAGACACATGAGCCGGTAATACTGTATGAGGTCATTAGATGACTACGTACCTCCAGGGGTGAGTCGGGCTCATCCAGAATGTTCTTTTCGCTATCTGCACGTCTGATCGTTCCAGCAGCACTTCTATCCACTATAAGGACATTTTGACCACAAGGTCCAGCGAAATAATCACTTTTTCTTGAATCAGCTGTCTTGTATAACTCGTAGTTGTATACTCTTTGTAGAGTTCCAGCGCAACCACCATCTGCGTAATTTGGTGGATAATATGGAATAACCGGAAGATTTGAGTGGTAGCACGTTTTAGACTGCCTCCATCGGTAAATCTTTACCGATATGATGGCAACCAATGACGTCACAAAAAGAAAAGAAACCACAGCCAAAGCCAGGACAAGATAAAATGTCAAATTCTCATTGTATTCCTTGTCAAGTGTGAAGTCGGTGAACTCCGAAAGAACCTCTGGAAAGCTGTCCGCCACTGCCACATTAAGAATAACTGTAGCAGAGCGAGAGGGCTGTCCGTTATCCTCCACTACTACTGTGAGTTTCTGCTTCACAGCATCTTTATCTGTGATCTGTCGAATAGTTCTTATTTCTCCATTCTGTGCGCCAACTTCAAATAGCGCCCTGTCTGTTGCTTTCTGAAATCTATAAGTAAGCCATGCATTCTGTCCTGAGTCGACATCAACAGCCACCACTTTGGTGACGAGATAACCTTCATCTGCTGAGCGAGGCACGATTTCAGCCAAGTTAGAGCCACTGGTTTGTAACGGGTACAGAATCTGAGGTGCGTTGTCATTCTGATCTTGGATATGAATGTTAACTGTTGCATTACTACTTAGTGGAGGGGAGCCGCCATCTTGTGCACTTACAGTAAATGTCAGCTGTTTGATTTGCTCGAAATCAAATGAGCGCACTGTAGTAATAACTCCAGTGCTAGCATCAATCGAGATGTACGAAGATGCCAGAGCCTCACCTACCTTTGTTTCCTTAAGAATATATGATATTCTAGCATTTTGACCGGAGTCCGGATCCTTAGCTTTGACCCTGAATATTGATGTCCCCGGTGAATTATTCTCGGGCACATAGGCAGAATATGTTCCACTATCAAAAACTGGAGCGTTGTCGTTGACATCTGACACCTTCAGACACAAAGTGGTGACACTTGATAGTGAAGGTGAACCAGAGTCGGTGGCAGTTATAGTTATGTTGTATTCAGGCAATACTTCTCGATCAAATGCAGATTCAGTTATCACTGTATAATAGTTTGCGAGGGAGGACTCTATCCTGAACGGCAAATGTTTGTCGATGGAACAGGTCACTAGGCCATTTTGCCCAGAGTCAGAGTCTTTCACGTTAATAATGGCAACTGTTGTGCCCGGTGGCGAGTCTTCAGATACGGGACTCGAAAATGACATGACGTTTATAACAGGCAAATTGTCATTAACATCCGCAACTTCAATTATAACTTTACTAGTTCCAGACAAACCGCCTTTATCCCTTGCTTGGACCCGCATCTCATATCTTTTATCTTTTTCAAAATCAATATTCCCGTTAACGGAGATTACACCTGTGGTACCATCGATATTGAACATATTAATTAGATGTTCCTTCAAATTCGAAAAGGAATATGAAACAATGCCATTAGAACCACTATCAGCATCGCTTGCATTAACAGTTGCTATGTAAGTGCCTTTAGCTGCATTTTCTTTAACACTAGCTCGGTAAATAGTCTGGTTAAAAACAGGAGCATTGTCATTCACATCTAGAACAGAAACATCGATGCTCGCAGTGCCAGACCTCTGTGGATCTCCCCCATCTACGGCTATCAGCTTTAATGATAACCGAGGATGTCTCTCTCGGTCTAATGCTTTCTGAAGAATCATCTCTACGTATTTACTTCCATCTGGATTCGACTGTTGCTTCAAGATGAAATTATCGTTTGGAGTTAAAACATAATTTTGAAGTGCATTCACTCCGACATCAGGGTCATCAGCATTCTCCAACACAAAACTCGAGCCTAGTGTTGCTGATTCGCTGATCTCAAAAGACATTGCATTTTTACGGAAAACTGGAGCATTGTCATTAATGTCTAAAATTTCGACAGTAATTTGATGCAGTTCCATAGGATTCTCTAAAATGATTTCGAAACTGAAGCTGCAAGGAGTGACATCACCGCATAGCTGCTCTCGGTCTATTCTCTCACTCACAACTAGAATCCCTTTGTCTGCTTGAAGCTCAGTGTACTGGATACTCTCTCCGGTCACAATACGAGCCCGACCTGTCCGCAGTCTTTTCACATCAAGCCCAAGATCCTGTGCTACATTACCTATCAGTGAACCTTTCTTCATTTCTTCTGGAATTGAATAACGAATTTGTCCGACAGCGACATTACCAAAGCACACAAGGACAAAAAGTACTTGCCATTGTATTTTCAGCTTTGCATATTCACCACCAAATGTTCTTGAAGGATCCAATTTAAAAGGCATATTTCCCCGTATTAATCCACTGATGTTTGAGCAAAAAAATTAATCCACAGACTATTCAAAAAGAGGAGAATAATTCCGAGCGTTGTTATGTCTTTTCACAGCACTGTGTACTAGCTTTTTTTTCTCACTACGTCAGGGTGTTGTTGCAGAGGAGGGGCAAGACTTTATGGAGCAGAGCAAACGTTTTACTGATCAACAGCGGCACTTAGAGTCTAAAACTAGAATGTCTTTAAAAGACAAAATGTGCAGTAGTATCACTAAGCCATTAAATGTAACATGTGTGCTATTATTATATATGTTGTGTCATTGGTATGTATTGTTGTTGTTATAATAATAATAATTATTATTATAAATAATCATCATTTTTAAGGCTGGTTTTGATGAAGCCTTTTAAGTGTGGAGGTGATAACAGGTCTCTATACCCACTGATGATAAATGTAATAACAATAATAATAATAAT
>JAVQKI010245257.1:0-10636 GCA_036025975.1 Nematalosa erebi
GACTGCTCCTGTGTGTCTCTCTCACTCTCTGTTTCTCTCTCTCTCTCTCTCTCTCTCTCTCTCTCTCTCTCTCTCTCTCTCTCTCTCACACTCACTCTTTCTCTCTCTCTCCCTCTCTCTTTCTCATGCATACACACCATTTACTGTATTTATCTATTCCTTTATCTATATCTCTCTCTTCTTTCTTTTATGTCCCGTAGATTTCCATTTTGTTGTTTACGTAAGAATTTAACTTTAATTAAACATAAGTGAGTGGTATATGGCACTTCATGAGTCTACTGCACAGTTTGTTGTGTATAACTATCATACTGTTCATAACAGTGAACAGAGTGGCCAACAACGGCCTGAAGCCCTTCGAGATGCTCTTCAAAGCCTCCAGGTGTGACGACCTGGACATGATCAAGTCTTTCCGGGGGGAGTTTAACATAGCCCTGAAAGACATGGTGAGAACAATGGAGAATCTACACACACACAGACACACACAGACACACAATACACACACATACATGTACTGTACACACAGACATACACATCTAACCAAAATGGTGCTTTCATTAAGATGCTTAGTGTTTTTTTATAGGATGAAGTTCAAGATTTGAGAACATGGGTGTTTATAACATTAATTTAGCTCTCAGCCAGAAATTAATTAAAAATCTAGAAAATCGAACTGCTCTCTCTTTTTGCAGGTTCCAGCATTGTGTGCTGTTGATGATATTGCCTGCAAACTGGAGGTGATGTCACAGGGCCAGTGTCTGGAGTACGACTATTACGAGAATGGATTTGCAATAGGTTAGTCTCATTTTCAATGCTGGCCCAGACACGCCACTCTTTTTCCATAACTGTTTTTGCAGAGCCGCAGGAAATCCCATTCAGGAAATCATGTGGTATCTAGGTACCAATTACTTTGTGTCTATAAAAATGAGGGTTTATCAGTAGCAAAATTACCGTGAGTCATTCTTCTTCTTCATCTCTTGAGAGTTGATATTTGCCGCTAACCTGGTGGACCTGACTCTTTCACTTGGCTACACTTTGTGCAACAAGTCTGGACACTCTCGATAGGCACACATTTATTTTGTGGTGGATGGGAACTTTGTTTGAACTTTAGACCCGTTGGTTCGGCCTTCTTCTATTTCTGTTCACCGACTGGATGCGAAGAAATCTAGTCAAGGAAACCGAAGCCTATGGAGAGAACCCTGACTAGTACTGTAATGAAAAGCAATATTGAGTAGAGGTTGTAGGCAGCACTATCCTAGCTGACTTACCACACTCTGGCCTGTGACTGCTCTCGTGACATTTCACCTAGTCTCCCACGTCTCCTGGTTTCTTCTCTTCCCCCTCACCAGGTCCTGGAGGCTGGGGTAACAACTGGAGCACTCAAAACGGGCAGGACTATGCCTACTTTGATGCCGGCTACGCCACCGACAGACAGGGTCCCCCCATGCAGCAGGACGCACCTGCCAACCCCCGCGCCACTTACCCTCGTGCCAGTTATCCCCGTGGCGGTTACCCCATGAGAGCGAAGAGACACCGAAAGATCATCGGGCCAACACGTGACCAGAAGATCCAGATCAACTTTAACATCACTGGTATGGACAATCTAGCTGTATGCCTTCAACCTACTCATGACCACTATCTGCACATGCAGTTAAGCTGAATTCTCATGTCCCCTGAACCCTCAAAGACACATGAAATAGCTTTGAATTGGTGATCCCTATGACCCTATCCAGTTATATTAATATCAAGTTAATGTTAACTTGTATTTAGTCTACACATTTATTGAAAGTGACACAGACTTGCATTGTTGTTACTGCTGACCAAGGGTACATTTCCCAAAGCCAAAGTTGCTAACCTGTTAACAACTCTCCCTCCCTCTCTCTCTCTCTCTCTCTCTCTCTCTCTCTCTCTCTCTCTCTCTCTCTCTCTGTCTTTCTCTCTCTCCCTCTCTCTCTCTCTTTCTCTTTCTCTCTCTCTCTCACTCATTCTGTTTTGTTGGTTGGCAATGGAAAATTACATAGCTACCAACAAAGTAGCTAACTTAGTCACCCCCCTAGCTAGTTGACACAGCTGTCATCTGCTTCAGCCTCACTTAACTGGTTCTCATTTCCCCAGCAAGCATCCCACTGCCTCTGCGGAGGAACGACTCAGTGGAGGTGGTCAACCAGCGCCGGCTGCTAAGGGCTCTGGAGCAACTGACCAACCGGCTGAAGCGCACGCTCAGCAAGCAGCCCTTCACCTCCTTCCATGTCTCCTCCGAGATGATCGTGGCTGACCCCAAGTCCCTGGAGAGCAAGCGGGCCGCTCTCTACTGCCGTCCGGGGTCTGTGCTCAAGGGCCGCATGTGTGGTAAGTCGCCCCTCTTGTTGTAGGTTTGATCTGGTTGCTGTCTTTGTTGTCCATGTTCCCTAACCTTCTTCATGTCAAACTCTAAAGCTCCCTTTGGCATTATTCTGTCAACTGTAATTGTGTATAATATTTACTTTTAAATGAAGAAATCTGGTGTGAATCAATCCATTGCACTGTTGCCCACTTACTGTCGGTAAGAGAAAGCACAAGAAAATTTAACACAACATACAGTAGGCCACTGGTGAACCAACAGCTAACAGTAACTGAATGGGGCACAGTAACTCACTTTTAGTTTCATTTTCCTATGCCCCATTCTGTAAGCTTCAGCTGCTTACTATTCATTCTATGTTGTGCTGTTGCTTTGCAGTGTTACTGATTGATGTTTTCTTGAGTTCTTTCCCACTGATATTAGGCAAGATTTATTTTTTTTAATCTGAAGAACTTAAATCATCAGCAGGCAATGTGTCATGATCGATCATCCAATCAGAACATGTTGGGCCAATCAAAACATGTCACGGAGTTGCCCAGCAACATCACTCCTAAAGTTTCTCAAGGTATCAACACCCTCAGGGGCTGTTGTAGCCTTTATCCAGTATGCAAGGCTTAGGCTCTGATCGAGTTGTTCTAATGTGTGTGTTTTTCATGTGCCTGTGTGTGTGTGTGTGTGTGTGTGTGTGTGTGTGTGTGTGTCTTAGTCCAGTGTCCCCTGGGCACGTACTTCTCGCTGGAATACGGCGAGTGCGAGAGCTGCTGGATCGGCTCCTACCAGGACAAAGAGGGCCAGATGGAGTGCAAGTCCTGCCCGGCGGGCTTCTCCACCGCCTACCTGCACTCCCGCAGCCAGGCCGAGTGCAAAGGTGAGGCTCCATCAGGCTGGTCCATCCACGGGAGGTTTGGAAGCCATAAAAGTACAAAAAAAATAGTCATAAAACATTTTAGATCCTAGTCAGAGGAGGAACTCAGAGTAGATTTAGTCTCCTAAAATGCTACCATTTATGGGTAACTTCAGTTGGCTTGTTTAAAACTCCCAAGCAGCTGCAGAATCCATTTGTCAGATACTGCATCATTTTACTGTTGGTGGATGGTAGTGTGGAGGTTATAAGACAGATAGACAGATAGATCGATGCCTTAATTGTCATTCAGACTATAGACCAGACGGTGAAACTTTTGAACAACATTGTGTCCATTCATTCACAGTAGTAGATCTGTAGCAGCAAAACTGCAGTGCATTAACTAGCATGCTGATCAAGTGTATAAGTGTATTTCGAAACGTTGGAGTAAGGAAACAATGCTTATCTGATATGGTTCTTGTAGTCCGTTGTCGGTCCTCACTTATACTGTTGTCTTGTTCTCTCCTCCTCTTCTGTGTGCCTGCAGAACAGTGTAAGCCTGGCACTTCCTCCATCACGGGGCTGGAGACGTGCGAGTCGTGCCCGTTGGGCGAATACCAGCCGGAGTTTGGCACCCGCCGCTGTCTCAAGTGCCCTGAGAACACCTCCACCGTCATTAGGGGAGCCAAGGACGTGAACGAGTGTGGGGGTGAGGAAGAGGAGGAGGAGGAGGATAAGGAGGCACAAGAGCTGCAGTCACTTTTCCCCTTTTTCCTCTCTCTCTCTCTCTCTCTCTCTCTCTCTCACACTTTCTCTCTCAGGATTTGCTGAAGTTGAAAAATGCTGGATAAATAATTTGTTGAGTAATGGAGTCTGATAGGATGCCAGCTCATTCTGATCAGGAAAACACACATCCATTATTCTGAAATTGCACAATAAATTTGTTTACGCTGGGAGATTGGTTCGCCTCATTAAACTGAGGGGATGGGGGTTGGGGCGTGAAAGACTTTACTTTGCGTGTAGATGTTTACTTTGTGTGCTTAATACTTTGAGCAGGGCTGGAGCAATAAATGCATTAAGGGAATGTGAAGTGCAGGGAAAAAAACATATTAGTTCAGCATTTGTATCATCCATCTTTTGCCTGTTAGAGTAATTATATGGAGTGTATTACTTGTCCATTCGTAGCACCATCACTCCTAAAGCAGTGTATTAATAAAGCACTGATTCATGCTACATAATCACAGACACGCTTAACAAGTTGTTCAAACTTAACTCTCTCTCTCTTTCTCTCCCTCTCTCTCGCACTCTCTTTCCCCCTACTCTCTCGCTCTATCTCTTTCCTTCTGACTTTCTCCATGTCTATATCTGTTCCTCTCCACAGTGCCGTGCTCCGCGGGTCACTTCTCCCGTATAGGCCTGGTGCCCTGCTACCCCTGCCCACACGACTACTACCAGCCCGAGGAGGGGCGCTCTTTCTGCCTCTCCTGCCCCTTCTACGGCACCACCACCGTCAACGGGGCCACGGCCATCCAGCAGTGCTCCAGTGAGTCGGTTTCCTTTCCGCCAGGGCTGCATGCAAGGCCAGATAGCACTCGCTCACTCACCCTAATAAATGGCAATAACGGCACCAGGCTACCTCCCCTCACCCCACACACACTCACACACACACACCAACCCCACTTTGAACAGCAGAGGAAAAATATGCCTCAGATGAGAGGGGGAATGATGAATAAGCTCTGAGATAATCTTTTCCAGGCTTGACAGGGAGAATTATGCGCTCCCTCTTTCTCTATTTCTCCATCTCTCTCTCTCCCTCTCGCTCTCTCTCCGTCTCTCTCCCTCTTGCTCTCTCTCTCTTGTCACGTTTTGTCTTCATCCCTCAACTTTTTTGTTTCCACCTTCTCAGGTTTTGGGTCCAGTTTCTTGCCAAAGGAGGAGAGTGCAACGTCAGCCCCAGAGGTAGACTCAGGGACACACTACCAGGCCAGTAGTCAGGTTAGCGGCCTTCTACTCGTCAGTTTGTCCATGTACTGTACAGCATCTGTCTGTCTGTCTGTGTACAGTATTTGTTTGTGTACAATATCTGTTTGTCTGGGTAGCTGTCTGTTTCTGTGTGTCCTCTGCGTTTTCTCTCTCTCCCTCTCTCCCTCTTTCTTTCTCTTTCTCTCCCTCCTCTTTCTCTCTATCACTCTCTCTCTCTCTCTCCTCCTTCCTTTTCTCTATCACTTTCTCTTGCTGGCTGGAATGTTGGTCGGAGAAGGGTAGCCTGGGCCCTTGGAATGACGACATGGAAACAAATCTGCGCTAGCTTTGCCCGCTCTGACTCAAACCATCCCTGGGCTTTTGTCTTCCCCTCCTTTCTCCTCCCTCAGGTGTTTCACGAGTGTTTCCTGAACCCGTGTCAAAACAAAGGCATATGTGAGGAGGTGGGGGTGGGCTACGTTTGCACCTGCCAGCCAGGATTCACAGGTACAAACCAGTTCTCTCTCTCTCTCTCTCTCTCTCTCTCTCTTTCTCTCTCTCTCTCGCTCTCTCTCTCTCTCTCTCTTTTGCTCTCTCTCTCTCTCTGTGGTGACTGGAACGTCTCTCTGTTTGTTGGATGACATGAGGTCCAGGTTATTTTGGTTTTGTAAGGCATCTGGATTTGTTAATCAGTGCACGTCTGCGGCACAAATCAGGTCTGTAGAAGTGAGTGAGTAAAAACAGCTGGTTCAGCAAAGCCATGGTGCAAAAACGCATGAAAGGAACTTTTCTTTTGATTGGGAGGCACATTAGCACTGACAATGCCAGTGACGGGGCTTACCCTTGTCCCAAATTAACCCTCAGGATCAGCAGAAACATTCCGCTGAAGCTTTGGGAAGACCGGTGTGGATCTGATGAATCATTCACCCTTGTGCTCAAGGTTTACGGAAAGAAGGAAAGAAAAACTTTTGTCTGCTCTTCTCTCTTCCTCTCTGTCTCTCCCTCTCTCTTTTTTTTTTTCTCTCGGTCTCTCTCTCTCTCTCTCTTTCTCTCTCTCTCTTTCTGCACAGGAGCAAAGTGCGAGATCGACATTGACGAATGCAAGTCGGAGCCTTGCCAGAATGGCGGGCTCTGCCGCGACGGCACGGGAGACTTCCACTGCCAGTGCCAGCCGGGCTTCGTAGGTATGGCAGCCGCCTGCGCCACGCTGTGCTACGCCATGCCGCACTGCCCCACAACGCACCGCCAAGCGCCTCTGAGTCAGTGGCTCGGCACGAGCTCCAGCAGAGCCCTTTTTTCCATGGCTGGTGGGGATTGCCTGTCCCCTCAGGCGTGACCAGTGGCGGGGGAGGGATGGCGGGGTGATTCTGGGTGGTGGTGGTGGTGGTGGAGGGGTGGAGGTGTTGGGAGTGTTAGGACAATAGTATCTGCTGCACTGCTAAAGAGGCCTGTCAGCCGCGTGCCATACAGTAAACGTGGTGTGGTGTTGGTGGTGCGTATTTTTATTTTATTTTTTTACAGTTGTGGTTGTTTTGGATCTGTGGCAGGGTCGCTTTGTGAGGCAGAGGTGAATGAATGCAGCTCCTCGCCGTGCCAGAAGGGAGGCACATGCGTGGACGAGGTCAACTACTTCAGCTGCAGCTGCGTTGATGGCTACACTGGTCAGTCAGTTAGGGGGGTGAAAGTTTTACTGTTTTTGTCATACATAACAGTGTATGAATGCAAATCAGCTAATAAATGACAGACAAATGATGCAGTATGTTTTCAATATGTTGATAAGAGTCTTTCACTGAGAATCATCAGTTGCCTGTGAAACTATTTTACATGTGGTTACTAATGACAGGCACTGACTTGATACTGTGGGTGGATGTGTGTGTGTGTGTGTGGGCATATCTGTGTGTGAATGTGGGCATATTTGTGTGTGTGCGTGTGTGTGTGTGTGTGTGTCCTTCCAGGCTCTCGTTGTGAGTTGGAGATTAATGAGTGCGCCTCCAGCCCCTGTCAGAATGGTGGGGCATGTGAGGACTTGGAGGGAGAGTATGTGTGCGCCTGTATTCGAGGTTACACTGGGGACAACTGTGAGGTCAACATCAATGAGTGCGACAGCGCCCCCTGTCTGAATGGAGGTGTCTGTGTGGATGGAGTCAATAACTTCAGGTAAAAATCAGTATGGTTGACTCTAGACTCATGTCTAAGCACTAGTGTTTCTTGCAAGCATGCTGAGATGTACTGATGAATGAGTTAAAGTTTTTAAGCAACACTATCTAACTTTTCGCTACTGTTTTAGAAATCCCTTTTATCAGTCAATTTGTTTTTGTACCATCTCCAAAGTAAGTTCTATTGCATTTAGTTATAGGAAGGGTGGATAAACGCAAGTGTAATTTCCACCAGCCATCTAGGATGTGCTGTGCAGTTCTGTGCAGAGGGTAGGAAACCACCACAGAATATAAAGGAATACCTTTATAGCATGACATTCCAGACTATATTGCCATCAAACTACAATGAACATTGTCTAACAATGCCATTAAGGCTGTAGGGAATGTTTGGAGGGTTGTATGTGCCTTTGCAGTTATTACACTAGTTTTACACCAAAACTCCACAGTGTTCCTTAAAAAAGGAGCCATGAATAGGCACTTGTTTGGGAAAATGTTTCCACACTCCAGCACTGACAGAAAGCTGCAACAGTCTGTTAGCCCTGTAAAATGTCAAACACCCCATACTTTACAGTATTCACAATTTGAACAATATTGATGAGGTATTAGAATTCATTACTAAGTGCAAATATTCATACAAATAGACAGACATATCGTACAGACCTCAGACACACAAACAGTGCCAGCTAATAAAAGTCATAATGCTAACAGCTAATGGCTAATCCACAGATTTGGGTAGCTGATGATTTTTCCTCGCTGTTCCTCAGGTGTGAGTGTGCCAGTGGGTACCAGGGGCAGCTCTGCGAGGTGGACATTGATGAGTGTTACCCCAACCCATGCGAGAATGGAGCCACCTGCGTGGACGGCCCAGGCGCCTACACCTGCCGATGCCCTCCTGGGTTCAATGGAACCAGGTGTGAGACAGGTATAGACACCTATAGTGAAAGAGAGAGGGAAGGAAAGACACAAAAAAACGCATCAGTACAAGCTGTGAAAATAAGTTTGTACTGTAATTGCAAAAAGGAAATTGACAATCTGAGAAAAGGAGAGTTCAGTTTGCAGAGCTAATAGTTTCCAAGAGCAGGAGCCGTGACAGACAGAGGAGAATGAACAGAGCTCTCTCAAGCGAAATTCACTTTCCCCTCCTCTCCTCCGCAATGATAATAGTGTGTCTCAGCACGACAGCGACGTCTGGAGTGGGCGTCAGACTTTTTGCTTCAACCTTGTTTCAGTCGTCCTCGGTTAAATTAAACAGCTTCCCCCATAAGTCATTGGAATTCGGGAGGAGGCGAGCCAGACACCAATTCAGTCTAATGATGAAGAATGGCTCTGTGAAGTACTGCTGAACGTCCGCCAGTTGCACTTAACGCAGTCTGGAATGTTGAGTCACCCTTGTGCTCTCGAAAAAGTAGCCGCGTTAATTGCTGTAACTGCTTCACAGCTTGTTTTAAAAGTAAGGGTTATATTTGCTGACTTTCTTAGTTGTTGACTTTTATTTCCGGATGAGAAGGACGTTTTCCTTTTTTTCTTCCTCTGTGACGTGTTCAGAAATGACCTCCTCGTTCAACCTGGATTTTGAGGTGTCCGGCATCCACGGATTTGTGATGATTGATGGAATCATGCCGTCACTGGGGGCGATCACCTGTACGTTCTGGATGAGGTCATCGGACACAATCAACTATGGGACGCCAGTCTCCTATGCCGTGGAGGGCAGTGACAATGCCTTCCTGCTCATCGACTACAATGGGTGTGTGCAAGTTTAACCTTTTAAAGGGTGTGTTAGTCAGTCCATCATTTATATTCCATTACAGTTGTCAGTGTACTCCACAAAATTCTCCATTCTCCTGTGCAATGTGTGTAGGAAAAAAAAAACTCAGGTGTCCATGCGCAAAGTGAGACAAAAACAAAATGAAAAATGGTTCTTACCAAATCATGCACTGTTGCTTTGGAAACGCATATAGGGGTGGGGGTGGGGGGGTGTTTGACTGTTCTGTGATTTTTAGAATTCGACCTTGACATCAACCCACTCTTGTCCCTGTCTTTAATATGGTCTCCTCGTCCCTCTATCTCAGATGGGTGCTCTATGTCAATGGAAAGGAGCGCATCACAGACTGCCCAGCGGTGAATGATGGCCACTGGCACCACATTGGGGTGTCATGGAGCAGTGAAGACGGAGACTGGCGAGTTTATATTGATGGGAGCCCATCGGACGGCGGAAAAGGACTGTCTGTTGGCACATTCATCCCAGGTATGATCCCCCTCTTTGTCCAGTTACCACAGACATACAGTATACCTCTCTATCAAAAACATGCTACTGTATGTAAGGCTTGTTCATATTGACAAGGTTTCAGCTTAGACTCAATCAATGCCTTAATTAGTCTTTAATATACTGTAGGGAGTCTGGAGCTGCTTTTGCTGAAGACAGTTGCGAAGTTGCAAAGACCGTCTTTAAATGATTCTGTTACAGTAATTTAGGAAAAAAGTTACAATGACTGATGATCATGCTTTAAGGAAACACATCTGTCTAATGGGTTTCTCCATTAATGTGCTTTTTACCATCGCCAAGGAGGTTATGTTTTTGTTAGCGTTTGTCTGTCTGTCTGTTGGTCTGTCTGTGTACAAAACAACGCAAAGTGCTGCACAGATTTGGATGAAATGTTCGGACAATGTGGGCATTAGCACAAGGAACAAATGATTCAATGTTGGTAGTGATTGGGAACACAGTCTGGAATTTGTATTGCATCCGTGGCCCTGTATTGCTTTGGCAGAGGTCTGCACTCTCCGAGTGCTCTTCTAGTTTATTACAGCAGTTGACTGAAGAGGCCCTTTGGGCAATCAGCATGGATGATGTTGGTAATTTAATGCTGTGGCCTGTGCTTTGTGTAGGTGGAGGTGTTCTGGTGCTTGGACAGGACCAGGACCAGAGGGGCGAGGGTTTTAACCCCGTGGAGTCTTTTGTGGGCTCCCTGAGTCAACTCCACATCTGGAACTACGTCCTCTCGTCACAGCAAGTAATTTCCCCCCTCAGAAGTCACTGTACACATAAACAAATATGCACATACACACACACACACACACAAATACACACACACCACACGCGCATGCACACATAATCGCACAAGTAAACAAATGCTGTCTGCTTTGCTTCAGTCATGCGGATTTAGCCATGACACGCACTGAAAGGAAGTTGCAAAGCTTCTATGCCTGAATGTGTAGTTACCTAAACATTCCATAATGCATAATGCAGCAGAAAATCTGTAAAGTACACATGGTAGTGTTCTTTACATGTGTGGATCATAATTATATGAAAATTATAAGATTTGTGGGAAATGAGTTGTGTTTATATAC
>JAVQKI010245330.1:0-17151 GCA_036025975.1 Nematalosa erebi
TTCGGGATCAATAAAGTATCTCTACTCTACTCTACTAATAGACTAGGCAACTTCAATCAGGCTGCCATTCGTTTCTGGACATGAATTCATTATGAATTCATTAATTTAACCACACAAGAAAGCAAAACTTTCCCTTCGTAGTTTTGTGTGCTGATTTATGCTTCGCTTTCTATAGTAAATCTTCATAAAACATAGCGATCAAGAAGGGAGACGATTGAAAACGTTTACATTTGAATGCAAATCACTACCGCAGAAGTTTTGCATTTTGCTTTAAATTTACAGAGCTAAGGATCTTTAAAGGCGGTTGCTCTGCGCCTCGCTCCCTGCTTTCGCCCAGTTGTCTCCCTCTGAATATGGCGTGTGGGGGCTGCTCTCTTTATATTTGGAGACTCCAAAAGAATCTCGGCTCGCTTTCATGTGCCGCCATGGACCAATAAAACACAGCGAGCCTGCCCGTGAGTTGTCTAATCTCGGGCGAGGTGTCAATCATGTTCCTTCAGTGGTTGAAGTGCGGGTTTTGGTAACCGCCTCCTCTCCTCTTGGAAGGGAGACGAGAGGAAGAGCCTCGCGCGGATCAAAGACATGCATAGCCCTGTCGCCGTAGGATGTACTGAGCGCGTTGCCTGCCTTACTTACGGACGATTATAAAATCTGGATTACTATAAATCGGATGGTTTTCCATTGTAACCTGATGCAGAGAAATGGGTAAACTTCATTCGAAACATGGTAAGACCTACCGTTTTTAATTATCTATAGACAAAGTACTATAAAATCTCGTCCCGAGTTGTATGGAGCAACGTTAATAGCCCACATCCCCTCTCTTTTCTCTGTTTCTTCTCTCATTTGGTACGAAAAGCTGCAATTTGTAAACCAAGGGAGAGCCCGGAAGGTGAGTTAACTTTATCGAATGTAATGTTTGATTAGTAAGCTGAAATAAAATCATTAATAGCTTAATGAAACGTTACGTGAAATTTCTTGACGACTTCAGCTCTTGCCATAGAGCATGTTGAGCGTGGTAACATTGCCAAAGCGGTGAATGAAACACAAGTTAGAAAGTCATTTCAGATTTACAATCTCAGTGTCTTTGTCTTTCTCTTACTTAGGTGACAGTTTCGTAGTTAATGCCTGTTTAGCAAGAAAAGGAATCGATGATTGGATCGTTAAACAGAAGTACTATTGCACGGGCTCAAGACTTGAACAAGACTGTCACCATAAAAGTACCTGTGGGCTGTCTGGTCGGGTAAGTGAATACGGGTTTTAGTTGAACATTTGAACACTTTGTTTGCCGTAACTGTTACATGTGTCTTATACATGTCGTAATACTTTTAAAGTGTCGGCTGCATGCCAGAGTTGGTCATATACCACTCGGTGAAGTTTTCACGTAGGTACTAAAATGTTTAGCTGTTAGATCTGTTGAGAGTTTTTGGTGAACCCTGTTATTGCGGATTGTTATGGGCTAAAGGGCTTTTTAGAGGTGTATGATTTCAGTTTATAAATGAGACAGAATCAGCACAAATTTGCTTTCTATGCCCTAAGTGTTTCGTGTGTTTCGACCGTGTGGCGCAAATCCACAAAAAAGATCATCACTCTTTGAAGTTCTGAAGTTGTTCTAATTAGATACATCATATTAATTATTAATCTATATAGTCTATTTATTGCTGATTAACAGTGACGCAAAAATGCTTCATGATTTGTAGACCTAATTAGTGTAAATGACGCTGGAAGCTTTTTTCCCGCTTTGTTTTTAAACAATTGCGCTCCACCGCAGTATGTTATGCAGAAGAATTAATAGTACGCAAAATACAGGCGTAGAAGTTGCAATATATACCCGTTAGGATTTTCATCTATTTGGTTCACAGATTTCCCGACCTTTGTGAATGAAATTAGTTATTCAATGTGCTGGAACTCATTAGACTTTCAGAACTGTGACTTTTCTAAAAGGGTTGGTTCAATGGTGATTAGCAGTGAAGTTTTGGAATACACGTATGCCTTGCACATAATGGTGGCTTTTAAACGCCTGCCAGGGAGATTTCCTTTGTAATTGCAAATGATCCTTTGAAGCTGGAGGTGAAGGATTTTTGTTTATTCTTACTGAATAGTAAAGTGTGGTTGCAAATTCTAAACAGAGTACCAGAGAAAGAGCACAACATTACGCTCAAGATGTGTATTCTACTGAAACGAATTGCCAGTTAAGTTTACATGTTCTCGCAACTCCTTTACCACATGTGATAGATGTTACAGCCTAAGAATTTAGAGAGAGTGTGTGTTCAAGAGAGAATTGTTTTTTCACTAGGCCTACATCTCTTGCATGGGGCTTTTGGACTGTGCTGGGAACAAATGTGTCAAGACTAGGAACAGATGCTAGGTTTTCTTGAGGTAATACATCACGCCTGACTTGAAAGCATTGCAGCCTGACAATCTGGTGACAGGGCAGCATTGTGAGTCTGAGGTCTGGTCTAGTAAAGGTCATGTCTGTTTCGTATTTGGCATCGTAGTAAACACATAGAGAGTGTTGTTGTTTTCGAGAGGCGAAATCCTCTGGAAACGCTTCAGAGAAACCTTAAGCCTCTTTTGGTTGGGGGTTCGTCTCAAAAGCATTTTTTGAGGATTGAGAGCTCATCAGAAATCCACTAGGATGCTGAGCTCCAGTCCACTCGGGCAGCAGGATGCCAAAGGCATCTTTGCATCCTTTCAAGTGGTCACTGTTAAGTGAGAGAACCAGGTACCCGTTCATAGAGGCATTTTGAGGGTTTGGAATAGATTAAAAATAAACTTTATGAGTCTAAATTGTGTACTGCAAACATTTTTATATAAGCAACTGGCATATATGTGTTGGTCTTGAAACGCTGGTTAAGGCATTGATTGTGGCTTACTTACTTCTGCAAGTCCAATGCATTCATTCAAAAATAAAATCAATGTGTCTTGCTAGGGAAGTGGAGAATGCTATGAGGAAGTAAGAGTAAGCTGCTTGGAGGACTCCTTTGATATACTGAACAGGAAGTGAGAATTACTGGAAGGAATTTGGAGTGAATGCCTCTGGACCAAAGTACATGAAAATATGTTCTTTGGTCCATTTCCCCCGACATGGCACTGTTTTATTCCTGACGCCCGACGGCATTTGAGCAAGCTGTTCTCTTAGTTTGGACATGAGTAATTTTATTAATTAAGATTGGGTCAACGGGTCTGCAGTGGTTTGGTTGTGTCTAACATATTGGTTATAAGATTCTTATATGGGAAATAAACACTCTGGAGCTCTAGAGAAATCAAAGAATTTTAGCAAATTATGTCCACTTGAAAAAAAAATTCGGTCATATAATTGTTGATGTCTCGGAGCATTCAGATGACATCAAGACAGCTATGGATCATTTTCAGATAAGATCCAATGGCAGTAGCCTCCAAGCTAGCACTGAGCGTGACCTCAGTGGCAGGTCCTCTGGACTTGAGGGCGCGGCGATGAGGACCTTCTCTGAAGGGGTGGGAGTCTTTTGTGTGCCGTTTGTTCGTTTCCCAGATGGTGTGAAGTGAGATTTTGGCGAGGACGGAAAAGAAACCCCGCTGAAGGAGCTGGACCGTTTCAACAATTTGGACTCGGAGGGGCTCTGTTTTATAAATAATTGAATCCTATGTGCCTAATGCCTTTTCCAGCACTGCAGGGAAAATGAATAAAATAGGATAGAAGGTGTTCTGGACATAAATATTTATTTGGGTATTTTTCCCTCTTGTCTTGCTCGAACAAAGTGCCTGTATCCCTGAATATTTTATTGAATTATGGTACCTTGAAGCAGTTCTAGGGTGAAAGGTTTGGCACAGTTTTGGGCTTTTTTCTTCAAGTCTTTCTAAATACTTTGGAGAGCGCCTTGGATATTTATTATTTATTTCACATTGTGTGAAGAAGCATTGTGTGAGGAAGAGTGTGGCCCAGCACAATCTCACGTCCATCTTGTTTTTCCACCCACATTTGATATGGATTGCACTGGTTTGAGAAGGCCCTTGAAACTAATAACACCAGCATGTGAATTTGAACCGTAATATTTTAGGAGCTGTCCACGTTATGCAGTATACCTGGTGAGATAGTTATTTATAACTGTTGTTCCATGGTACCCCTGAGCAGAATGGGGGTCCTTCAGAATGTGGGTTAGATGGTGGCGACAGTGGGGAGTCTGGCCCTGGAATCCTTTTGATGTGAACCTCCCTTCTTAGTTTTCCTGAAAGGGTACCATGATGGCTGGTGTGTGTGTGTGTGTGTGTGTGTGTGGGTGGATGTGTATGTGTGTGTGTGTGTGTGTGTGTGTGTGAGAGAGAGAGGGAGAGAGAAAGAGAGGAGTGTGTGTGAGAGAGATTGAGAGAGCAGAGGGGGAAAACACTTTTACGGAAAGTGTGTTTGTTTTACATAACTGATTACATTAGCGAGCTTGTTTTCATTAGCGCCCCTTGAATGGAATTGTGTGAGGCAGTAAGTGGTGGGTGAGCTGAGCTGAGCTGAACTGAGCTCGTCTGAGGCAACTGGGGATGAGTGGAGAGGAGAGGAATGAAGAGGCGGTGCGGCCCCCCGAACGATCACTCTTGCTGGGATTAGCACTCTTGAAGTTCCCCTCAGAGACCCTGCCGGGGTTTGGATGTCTGGAGGTTACACTTCAGCTAATCCACTACCGCTGAGGTGGTCACATTTGTCCAATCATGATCCTTTTGACACCGCTTTTCTGCTCACTCTTACCTCCCAGGGAGTTCTGCATGCTTCTGTGTGTGTGTGTGTGTGTGTGTATGTGTTTTTCAGCGAAAGAAAAACATTCAACATATGTTGCAAATCATTTTTATCTCTGCAGCTTTGGAGCTGCATTGTCTGGGCCACGTCACCCCCACAGCGCCCCCTTCTTCCGTTGCCCCTCTCTCACTCCTCTCTGCCTTCCATCTGCTTCTTGCATTTACCCGCCGGCTTCCCTGCTTGTTCCTGGAGAAGTTAGGCAGTATTGGAAATGGCCAGGGGACTAGGCGTAGGGCTGCCGTTTGACAACCCCCCAACCCCCCTATCATCTCTCAAGCACCACCTTCAAGTGTGGTAAAGAGTGGGGCTCCCACTTCAGCTTGCTCTACATGAGTCCCCTGGTCTTGGTTTTCTGGCTTTTTTTTTTTTTTCATATAAATATATATAAAAAGTGCTCCCATTTTAACGGTGCGCAAAACAGGCACAGACGGCAGAAAAAAAAAAAAAAGAAAGCATGAAAGATGGCCGACGACAGGCATAGTGCTCGGATTCAATCGCAGCGGAACTGCCTGTGCCACCACCTGTGTGGCTCTCAGCAGGTGGCTGTGCCCTCACACAGAAGCCTCAGAACCTTCAGGAAACTCCACAGTTGCAATCACAAGAAAGAAACTCACCAAGTTTTGCAAAGTATTTTTTTTTCCTCTACCTTTTTCTTGAAGCGCTATCCCCACTTCTCCTCTCCCCCCACACACACACAAACACATACACACACACACTGATTTATTTCTTTGCCCTCAAAAAAAGCACAGGCTCTTGTTGTGAGAGTGAATGCTCCTCTCTCTCTCTCTCTCTCTCTCTCTCTCTCTCTTTCTCTTTCTCTGTCCCTTAGTATTTCCCACCAGCTGCCCTCCTGTGCTCTCGGAGTCATTTGCCCCTCTCCCACAATGCTCTGCTCCTCTCCCCTCTGCTCCCCTGGGAGACGGCTGTTGTTGCATGCTTTGAAGAGGCTGGGAGAAGTTTGTCGTTGTGTTTCTGCTGAGAAGAAAGGGCTTGCCCCCGGGGACCCAAGGGCCACAGCACCTGGCCAGAGAGGGCCTCTGATATTTTCCCATGAGAGTCAATGGGGGTAAAGGAAGTCTTGAGTTTATGTAGCTGCAGGACTGGAAGAAAGGGGTAGGGGAGTGTGTGTGTGCGCGTGTGTGTGTGTGTTTGTGGGGGTACAGGTGGCGCATATGTCACCTCTCATATCATGTATCCCTTAATGGTGGGAGGGACGATAATGACTTAAAGGGGGAAATCCAGATGCATGTGCCTGTCTCCCTTAAGGTTTGTTATTTGGTGGGGATAGGGGTGGTGTGTGTGTGTGTCAGGGGTGGGGGGTAGTGTGGGAAAGTGTGGCTGAGAGCGTGCTCCGTGTGGGATGGAGTGTCAGCTTGCCCCCATTAGTGGTGTGCGCCAGGGTGTCAACAGGAAGTGGCACCGTGGCTTGATGAAAGTGATCTAGTACCTTTAGGTCAAATGCAAGCACAGTCTCATGATCAAGAGATGATACCTCTGTTTGCTTTCTTCTCTGAAGGCATATGTGTGTTTTTGTGCATGTTTGTAATAGAATAGAGTTTGTGTGTGGGTTTGTGAAAGAGTGTGCATGTATGTGTGAGGGAGGTTATTGAGTATTTATTTTAGATATGGGTGGATGTGTGTGTGTGTGGCTTATTGCTGGTGTGGCGCCTGTGTGCGTGTGTGTGAGAGGGTGCCGTGTGTGTGTGCATGGCTTTAGCTGTCCGGATGCGCTCGGGAGATCAAAGCAGTCCCCTGGAATGCGCACTGAATCCCTGGGGATTAGCAGTTGAGATTTTGGCTTTGTTTTCCAAATATCTGCTCACTGCGGAGCAATGGATAGCCGAGGATCATTTCAAAGAGTTTCTCCCTCTTTCATGATGGTTTCACTGAAATGTTTCTTGAAGGCAACATTTTTTTGTGTTGTTGTTGCTCTCATTGACTTTTAAATGCAAATTTAAGTTAAATCTCAACATCAAGAGTAAATGAATGACTGGGGCTTTATTATCGTTAACATGGGTTAAAATATTCCTTCCCAGACATCTTTGGATTGATGGGCTTGTGCATATTAAGTGTGTTCAAGCCCTAATTAGCACATTATCTGTCTAAATATAGCGTTAATCAACTAACATAATCATGCCGTTTCTTTATCCCTTTGATGTGATGCATATGTGTGTGTGAGCGTGCATACCCGCAAATGTGTGTGTATGTGTGTGTGGGAGAGAGAGAGAGTGAGATAAAGAGTATAGTTTCTTTTGTGCTGTTTCGTCTGTGCTGCTTGTTCCTCTAGTGTGGTTTGAAAGGATGGAGGCAGACGCAGGATCAGGGGTATCACAAAAAGCAGGAAGTGTGAGACAGTGCATTGCAATGCTGTATTGTGAACATGCATTCAATGGCAGTGTAACACATGATTTATCATGACTGGAAATTACCATTTTAAGTCTCTGGACTTACATAATACCACTTATCATAATACATGATACTGTAATCCTAGATTTAGTGTCATATTTTATCCCTTTTACTGTAAATTACCATGGAGTTAGTATTGTGTAATTATAGTGTAATCAAGTATATATAATAAAAAGTGACTACTACTTTCTTATGTGCAGAGTGTGTGGTCTGTGCTTGTGGTAATGGTTAAGAAGAGTAACGTGATGATTTGTGTGCATCATTCAGCTTTGTCGTTTCTGTATTTCAGTCAAATGAAGCCTTGTGTTATTTGGGATGATGAATGGTGGTGGAATAGTTGTGTGGGAACCCTTGTGGGAGACTTTGCTAAGTGAGGGGTCGAGGAGGTCAGGGTGCTGCTGGTATGGGCTCTCTGTTGGCCATCAGTGCATTTCATGTTGGGTGTTTAAATTCCATCCAGAGAATTCCATGTTGAAAGCTGGAATTCTCCCCACAGAAGAGTTCCATGTTGAGAACCGGAATCTTGCCCACAGAAGAGCTCCATGTTGGTCCCTCTCTGCCCTCACCGCTCCACTCCAGCCTGTCCAGAGTCTGAGGTAATGCTTGCAGAGCTAATTTTGCCCTACTTTTGTCTGGGAGGCCGGAGCCGTGTTAGACAGTGACCTGTAATAGCACCTCCTGAGTTTAAACATGGGGTGAAGTGGCCGTGACCGTGGGTCTGTTTTAAGCCCTGTTTGTGGATGGAGGATGTGGGCTTGAGTAAACACTGCTCAGGGGATCATTGTGCCGCTCCTCGCGACGCCCGTCTGCCTTTTCCTGTTGGCGCCGGGGGTCCGAGGTGAGGTGTGGCGGCTCGTCCTTAAGGGGATGTTTTTGGTAGACGCGTCCTCAGAACAGCGGGGCGACGCGGCCAGGAGGATAACCCCTGTTGCTCAGGTCCCGCGCCATGTTTATTTCCCCTGCACAGGTGCCGTGTTCACCTCGTGACCCTCTTGATGTGGCGGCTGCAGAAGCAGACTTGAGGTGGCAAGTTGTTGGGGGTGGTGGGATGGCAGCGCCCTGCCCAACAGACGCCCCCCTCCCCACACACACACCCTCCTGCAATGCCCATCCAGCCTGTTGGCTTGCTGCTCTCTCTATAGCAACACTGTGGGTTCAGGGGAAGGATAACCCCAAGCCACAGACACAGGCAGGTCTCCCGTTTCTGAGCTTTGACCGTAACTGGCAGGCAGGCAGGCAGGCATGAGCCTTGGCTTTGTGAACTTTGTCTCAATGCTATAATGGCGGCTGCTTTATTTAGTCTCTGCGGCCACAAAGTGTTTCAACTGCAGTAGTGACTCGAGGACAGAAATGGTCCAAAGTGCTGCCGCTGCCGCTGCTGTTGCTCGCCGTCACTGGACGTTGGCTTTTGCGTTGCCACGCCCCATAGGTGGGGGCACAGGGCAAGACTGTGTGTGTTTGTGCGTGTGTGTGTGTGTGTGTGTGTGTGTGTGTATGTGTATGTGTATGGGTTTCTAATTAGAGTGTGGGGAAATATACAGGGAGCAGAGACGCCATGGAGTTTATTCAGGTCACCTGAGGCCAAAAGTGAGGTGTTGGTCGTCACGTGCATGCTCCCTATACAATTATATAGTTACTTTTTAGAGTCTTTCACGTTTCAGATTAGGGTTGTTGGAGGTGTTTCTTGTAATTGCTTACTCTGAAGTTCAAGTGCATATTATTTAGAGATATTTAAATAATGTCTTTAAACTAAAGTCTGTTCAAGCCCTTTTGCGTATATAAAAATATATATATGGTTGGCGATGTGGGGACAGTCACTAAACTGTTCCAGAATATCCATGTCTGGAGGATTTCAAAGGGTTTCGTCTTGTGTCTGGATTGATGCAGTGCACTGGTTGAGAGAACCCATTAGAATGTCTTATTCAGAGCTTTTTGAAGTTGTGAAGTTCTTGCTCTCCTTTGTGCTTGGCAGTAGAACCTCAGAGTTACCAGTGAACAGACTCGAATCGCCCGGAGGGGGAGAGAGAGTGAAGCAAACTGAGCGTGCTGATTCATTTTTGATGCTTCAAAGCTGTTCCTTCTGCATGGTGTCTGAGTGATTGTACCCCCCCCCACCCCCCCTCCAATGCCCCTTCTCACATGTGCTTATTCACTCCGTCTGGTTTATCTAATTAAAATAAGAACAGAATACTTTGGCAAAGTAATTCCTCATCCAACCCATGTTTTTGTAATTTTGAGCCTAGGTTGATGCAGTTGTTAGCTGTGCATTGATTTCTTTCTGATTCACACGAGGTGTTTGGTGGCAACTGGCATTATTCTGCTTGTACACAGATTAAAGTGAAGCATAGAGGTGCACAGTTTAGGCTGTGAAATTACCCATTAAGGCTTAAGTTCAGAACAGTGACTACAGTTGCCTGAGAGAGCGAGAAAAGAACTGAAGAGCCTCTGGGAAAAGAGACCGGCCAGTATACACACACACACACACAGCTATAGAATGTTAGAGCCTCATGCTGCCCGGCAGCAGTGAATTGGTTCGTTCAGAGGTGCCCCTGAAATGCTGTTCCACACCATCAATCTGTCATGCTTTCACGCTGCATTCATTTGAAGTTGATGTCATTATGGCTTTGATCTAAATTTATTCCCCCTTTTAAAAACTATTTTACACCTGATGTTTTTTTTTTTTTTTTTTTTTTGATGGCGTCGCAATTATGTAATTACAGGAGGTGGAGTTGAAGTATTCAAGGGTTTTCCAGGCTGGTGTGGACTTGTGGACTCTCTCGCCTGCTCTCACAAGGCCTCTCTCTGTCCTCACGCCGAGCTCAACTGAGCCTCGGTTTGTCTCGCTGTCTGTGGGCGAAGTGGGGTGTGGCAGGCTCGGCGAGTGCGTCGACTCTCCAGTCGCCGGGGGAGACCAGACGGCCCCTCAAAGGCCCACAGTGTTTACGTCTGCACGGCTCTGGCTAGCGGCTCGTCCTGGTGTCTGTACTCAAAGAAGAAGCCTGATAAACTGACAGCACCAACCTGGCCTGCTCCAGCCCTCTGGATTTTTCTACCCGGCTGTGGGTTTCCTTACCCTTGTCACATCAAACCCCTCTGGCACCCAGAATGGTGTTTTAAATGTCGGAACGTTTTCATATTTTCATTTCTCCTGTTGGCCTCTCAGCTGGTCTGGCACATCTGAAAAGGTCAAACACGTCTAAAAACTGGACCTTGAGCCTCTGTGTGTGTTTTGGAGATCTCACAGTCTCTCACTGTTGAAGTCATGATGATGTCTAGAAGTAAGTGTTGCTAATGGCTACTTTAGTTCCTTGTTGGGTTAGCTAGCGAATGAGTGTCTTTTTCTTGTTTGTACTAGTTGATTTCACTTTAGTTTTGGTCAAATGTTGGTTTAAACATGAAGGGTCTTATTCAGAAAGGGTTAATCTGAGACTTGAAGTTATCCAGAGGACATCCCATTTGGCAGGACTATCTCTTAATGTTTTTTTTTTTGGTAAACTGATGAAAGGCTTAAGTGGCTGTCACTTTCACACACCCTGTGGGCAGAGCTCCTGACTAAGTGTCCCCTGCAGGGCGAGTGTGTGTTGTGTAATGTCGTCTGCTCTCTCGATGATTGGCGTCTGATCGCTGACGTGACTACCAGACGTCTCCCTTCCCAGGACTCTCAAAGTAATTAACCCCCCCACACACCACACACACACACACACACACACACACACACACAAACCCACACGCTCACGAGTGTCTGGATTCATTCAGCCCAGCCAACCAGCCACCCAGCCTACAAACCAACCACCAGGCCGCTATCTGGACCATGTCCCACACACACACACACACACACACATTCACAGTTCACTCATGTGTCTTACAAGGAGTGCCTTCTTGGTGAACTCGTGAGAGTGCTGTAAAGCTCTGTGATTTCCCGTGCGTAGGGAGATGGATCTGATTGCAGCGGGTTACCCCACAGGCTACCGATGCATGGAGTGTTTGTGTGAAGAGTGTGTGTGTGTGTTTCTGTGTGTGTGAAGTGTATGTGTGTGTGCATGGTATGGGGGTAGGGTATGGAGAAGGGGTTGCACAGCCTACGGCTCCCTGCGCTCCCTCTCCACTCCATTCTTCTGAAGACAAGCCTTAGCCGCGTTCAGAAAAGGCCTATAATGCAGTGAAATGTTGCTCTTGGCCTGAGCAGGCGACCGGTAAATCAAGCCGGAGTTGACGGGCTGTCTCCATGCCTTTTCCCAACCCCTTCTTTTGTGTCCTCTGGGATCCACAGCCCTCCCTTGCGGGTTCATCAGCTCGCTGTGAAAGAGCCGGAGAAGTCCACCTGGAGTTCATATTCCGCTGCGAGTCTTTCCATCCAAGGAACGTCAAACTGCCATCAATCCCTCACACAAAAAAGGAAAAAAAAACTTCCTCCTGGCCCCTTCTTCCTTGTACCTTTTATTCCATTCTGTTAACCACGTGAAGGCACTCTGTTGATCTCTGTGTGTTGACATCTCGTCTACAAAGACAAACATCAGATAAACGTTTACGGCTACACACTCTGCACAACTCCGCGGGCCAGGCCCAGTAAATACCTGCGTGTTTACCTGTGGACAGGTTAGACAGGTTGACCTGTTGCCTCAAGGGGAATCATAAAGTGATTATCATGGCAGGTGTAAAAGTTTTGTAAATGGGTCATTAAAGCCCTGACTAACTCTCCGCATGGGAGGTGCTTCAGAGTACAAGTCTGGAGAGATAAGCACAAATCAGCATGTTTTTTTCTGAAGCGCAGAGATGAAGGTTGTAAATCTGCACTAATATTCTACAGGGGTGGCAAGGATGCCTTTGATGTGGATGAAGTAACGTAACTAGAAATGTTTGCAATGTTAATCTCATGTAAAAAATCACCAGAGGCACGACACAATCAGGTCCATAAAAGCTAGATATAACCTACGCATAAAGGGTAATGCCAGGATGGCATTCTCTGCATACTCACGTACTTATACACACATACACTCACACCCACAAACACCCTCACACACAAACTCACACTGACAACCCAGGCCTTTGCTGATGTGTGTTCCAGAAATAGCCTACTGGTGGCTTAGGCGATACAAAGAGCCCAAGTTTGCTGACGATACAGAAATGGGACTGCAGGTGTCGGCCATTGAAAGACTGCGGCCCATTGTCAGCCCCCAGGAGTATCCCTGGCATTGTGAACAGGCTCGTTTGTGTCTCCGGTGGCTCGGTGACCTGTCCGGTGAACTAGAGATAAGGATGTAAGCTCACTGGTATGTGGAGCCACCCCCCCCCTTCTCTCTCTCCTTTTTTTCCTCTTGTCCCTTGTTTCCTCTCTCTCTCTCATTGTCCCTCTGTCATTCTCTCTCTCTCTCTCTCTCTCTTCCTCTGTCGACACTGGTGGCTTGGGTGCAGACCGCACAGGCCCCCCCCCTAATCATATGGGAGCGTACTTTGAGTCGAGCCCGATGACGGATCCCCTGAGGCCCTCGGCCGTAGTTTTCCTTCCTGGGGCGCAGGAAGACGAGTGGGTGTGCTGTGAGTGATTGCTGTCAGGGCCGGGGCCATACAGTCTGTCTGTGGCCACAGGGAAGGTGTCCCCCCCTCTCCACCTTCCTCCTTGCAGCCGCACCGCACTGCAACTACAAATTAGAGCCCTGGTACTGTGTTTAACAGACTAGATAAGGCCCAGCCAATAGGGTACCTCCTAAGGCAAAGTCGGTGTCTTTTTTTTTCTCGTTTGTGTGTTAGTTTGAGGGCTGCTATCGACCTCAGTTCTGATAGCTTTTTTATTGCACCAAGCCAGTAAAGATGCTTTGTGTGTGTGTGTGTGTGTGTGTGTGTGTGTGTGTGTGTGTGTGTAGCTCCAGGGCCATTACTCTGTGTATGGGGCACTCTGCATGTTATCACTAGCTGAGACGAAATCTTACAGTAAGCACTGTGTAGTTTCAGACAATTATGTGAGCGTGCTGTGCATCATTCAGTCACGGCCCTAGACATGCAGTCACACACACACGCACACACACAGACACACACACACACACACACACACACACACACTCACACACACATATTCACACAGCCTTTTAGTTGCTCAACCAAAGCCTCAGATATGGAAACATGTTACACAATAATTGGCTTGGTCTCCTTGTCTCCGCCCTGAGGAAGACACGTCTCTTGCCAGGTTGGATATATGATTATCTGAGATCTTAATTTCATGGCTGCAAAAGTCTCTGCCTTTGAAGCGAAGCTCCTCTTAGTCTTCACCTACTACACACATGGCCCCCAACCTCCACCACACACCCACACACACACACACACACAGTCCATTCCCACTACGTCTGTAAGTCATCCCCTTACAGGTCTGGTGCAGCCTTTATGTGAGCAAGTGAGCATTTTTCAGCTCTCACCTGCTCCATGGCTGCCTGGCTGGCTGACGGGCTGAGGAGACGCCGGTTCGTTTGAAGAGCTCGAGCGGCTGAGGCAGAGGCCGGTTTTAACAGCAACTCCTGTTTTTCCCATTCGCCGCTCTCTGTGTGTGTGGGGTCAGGGGACTGACTTGCTCTCTGTCTCTCTCTCTCTGATCCTTCCTCAACCCCCACCAGCACGCACACACACACACACACATACACATACTTGCAAAGTTTAGACGACACCAGATGCCGAGACCCCTCGAGCCCTGTGCTGTTTCTCGTCTTACCCTGTTTATTGTGCTGGAGGAGGGACAGAGCTCGTGGGCTGGGGTGGGTTGAAGCTGGGCTTCTGCAGGGGGAGGTTTGGTGTTTCCTCTCTGGAGAGTCGACACTGGTAACGTTACCCCCTTAAGCAAGAACGCAGACTTAAGTGAAAAAGACAGAGGGATTTGGGCTTTTCGTCTGTGATTATGTTGATGTCTTCTGAGCTTATGAGCCTTTGATTGCTGTGCCGTGTTTGTGTGTGTGTGTGTGTAACTGAGCAAGTGGTGTTCTTTTTGTGAATTCTTCCTGTGGCCTTTGTTGTATTCCGAGATGACAATCTTGAGAAACTGTTCCACAAGCTCTTTTGGCTTCCCCTCTTGTATGTGTGTGTGTGTCTGTGTGTGTGTGTGTGTGGGTGGGTGTGTGTATGTCTGTGTGCCCACGTTATTTTTCTTTGCAGCTTTGGAAACTTCATTTGGCCCTTGATTAAGATTCCAGACACAGTCCAGAGAGAACCTGGTACCCCCTCCCCCTTTCCTCCGCGTTCCCTCCCCCTTTTCTCTGTGTCCCCTCCCCCTTTTCTCCTTGTCCCTCCCCCTTTCCTCCATGCCCTTCCCCCCTGTCATTTTCATACGTGGTACTCACTGGCCTGTTCTGCCTGGCTTTTTGACACGCAGTGGATTGTTTCTGAAGGTGTGTGAATTAGTACATATGTACATGTGTGAGTGTGTGTGTGTGGGTGTGTGTTTTTTTTGAGGGTGTGTTCTCCCAAGCGGTGTGTCATGGCGTGGCGTGGCATGACATAGTGTGACGTAGTGTGGTGAGGGCCGATCGAAGTGGAGCGGGGCTGCTGCGGCAGGCACCCAGTGTGGCGCTCCTTAATGAGATTTCTCCCGGGGCTTTGAGGGCGTGCCAGGTGCGCTGTCGCCGCGGCTCCCGAGGCCCGCCTGCCTTCACACAGGCCTCTGGCGGCCGATCAGGCGAAGCTGTCGTCGGCTTCGTAAATTGTCAGCCTGTGTGGCGCGGTGTGTATGAGTTTGTGTGAGTGTGTGTGTGGAGGAGGTGGGGGGTGAGAGAGAGTGAATTCATACAGCATAGATGACACAGAGTCTTGTGGGACTTTCCACAACCACACTTTTCTCCTGTGATTATGCCCACAAATACACAGACACACAGACGGGTATTTACATGCAAACGCACAGCATCTGAATACCTTCTCACCCATCCTGGCAGCTCTCACATTTGTCTGTATTGTACATTTTTAAGTGAACAGTTGGCATTAAGCTTCTTTGACTTTAAAGTTCTCTGGCCATGTACCCACTTTCTTTCTCTCTCTCACTCACTCACTCACACACACACACACACACACGCACATACACATACACACACACACACACACATTCAAAAACACTAGCCTGGCACGGACTTGCTCCAAAAAGGAGCGGGTTAAGTCTGATGTTCTTAAGGCCTTTTGGCAACAATCAGCTGTGGCTTGCCAGCCACCTGTCAGACCCAAATGCCCTGCCGGCTTAAATCAAATCACATTGTGCCTGTCGTTTACCCACTCACTCACTCACTCAGTCACTCACTCACTCAGCCACTCACTCAATCATTCCTCCACCAGGCTCACTCACGTCAGACCTTTAAATGTTGTTCTTGGTAAATATCACAACATTTCTCTGTCAGTTTCTCAGAGTTATATTCATGTGGATGCTGTCGACTGTGGTCGAGGCGTGTATTTATTTATTTATTTATTTATTTTCTCTGCTGCCAAATCAAACAGACTGAGGCGCTGGGGCCGATGCCGTTACTGTGGATGGACGCAGTGCTGTAATGTGGCATGGTGCGTTCCTCAGGAATAAATCACTCTCTGTGAAGGAGCCTTAACAACTTGAAAACACACAGGGGCCTTGCAATCCCACTCCTTCAGGCCCAAAGACACTCTGAAGGCCTTGGCTCCTGTTAAAAGTGAATTTTTTCCCCTCTTTCTCTCTCTCTCTCTCTCTCTCTCTCTCTCTCTCTCTCTTTCAAACTTGGTTTCCACAGAACATTAAACATCATGTCTGGAAAATTGTTTTTGGTGTTCCCAAGTGTTGAAGGAAGGTGCTTGTTTATGTGCTACAGGCCTTTAATGATGCAGCGAGACCTTCTAGTGGCAGCCAAACCTCCAGTGGGGCTTGGAAAGTGACACAGGCACCAAAAAACAAAAACAGTATTAACACTCAATAACAGAGTAAATCTACAAATGTCGTGAAGTCTTTTTTTGATCTCTTATTTATGGTGCAGTAAACTTTAAAAACACACCATGTAGTAACTGTCCTGAAAATGTTGTTGGGAGAGCAAGTGAAGTTCTGTAATGAGAGGGGAACAGCGAGTGAATCAGAAAATAACGGTGCAGGCTTCCCCTCACCAGTCCTTTCCTTGGGTGATCAAAGGCCTCCAGCACTTGGCCTTGTCTCTCCCACTGTTTGCCTTAGGCTGCACTCCCCGTGTGACCTTTGACACCCGAGGGCACACACAGGTCTCAGAGGTTGGCCTGGGGATCGGCTCATTCCACTTGGACATGAGGAGGGTCTCAAGAGAAAGATGGTTCTGCTTGGGTCGGCTGATCCGACCGGGAGGGGTTCCCTCTGTCCTTTCTCCTGGACTGAGAATAGGGAGTAACTCCGCTCAAAGCCCCTGAGTGTCCAACATTCTGCAGATACGCAGGACACGCAGAGTCCTTCACCATCTGTCTCTTGACCCTCTGAACTTGTTTCTGTGAGATTAAACAGCAAAAACACGCACACAAGGAACAGAAAAAAAATAACATGGGAGTCTCTGTGGGCTATGATTTATCCAAATGCCCTACCCAATCATTGGGAGGTCATATTCTGTCATTTTGTGTGCGAACACAGTAGCATTTTTAAGCCATCATTGCTCAATGACAGGGAAAGTAGGCCAACGTTTTATCATGCGAGAGCGAGTTTATTCCGTAATGTATGTTTAAAGCAATTGTATATACTCACTCTGCCACTCTCCTTGGAAATAAGGGGTTTGTCGGCCCTTTTGTACTGGCCCATGGCTCTGTGTGTGTGTGTGTGTGTGTGTGTGTGTGTGTCCATGCATATAATATTCAGCCTCAGCTTCCCTGAGGATTTACACTGCAGTAGCCTGGTTGACTTTATGTATTGTGCATACTCTCTTAACAGAAAGAGAGATGAACAAACAGAGCCAGTGTTACCTGTGTGTGTGTGTGTGTGTGTGTGTGTGTGTGTGTGCGTCTGTGTCTGTGTGGGTGTGTGTGTGTGTGTGTGTGTGTGTGTGGGG
>JAVQKI010245411.1:0-16892 GCA_036025975.1 Nematalosa erebi
AGAAAAAATAAAACGGATTTCATAGGGCCCTACATGCACATTAGTATGGATCACTATGCTTATTAGAGCATGAGCACGACACATAAAATTGAAAATTGCCTTTATAAAACGTTTTGCCCATTGGGAGACAACAGTCATCAACATTGCATTGCATATAAATAGTACTTTATCTAGGTCATAAACAAACTCATGATATCTCATATTAATCTTGATCTGTGGGCTGCCATTAGCAAACGATGGCTAATTAATTCAGCTCAGGCTGGAATGCATTAGCGGGGACCTTTGAGTGCTTCCGACCTACCTGCTCTGCTGAGGCCATGCATGTGGGCAGGAGGGGGATGACGGGGAACATGTACTCCAGAGGGTAAATCATGGCCACAAACGCCATCACGCTCATGGACAGAGCGTTGTAGTCCCGGGACTGAAGCACCACCTGAGAAAATTGCAGGAACTCATAAATATACATAGAAATGCTTCAGGCAAAAAGGATACCACTCGAACATACAGCAGTACATCGCAGCTGTCTCAAAACAGCTAAACACACATGGGTGCTAGGTCACAGAATCAGAGAGGGGACAGAAATAGAACAGAATCTGCCTCATTTTGTTTCAGGTGTGAGGGATGGAGTCGCTGTAAGTGTCCTTGAAGGCGTTTAGTAAGCCTTTCATGGCGGTAGAGGTCAGAGGAGCAGCACGCTCCTGCTCAACCACAAGGGGGCCTCGCATTTTGTTCTCCTGATGTAGACCAGTGACCCGTGAGTACTCCATTACGCATTAGCACAGCCGTGCTCTCATCTCAAGGGCACTCGGCCCATTCTCTAGAGCACATGCATCCACAGCAGTGACACAGAGCTGATGCGCTCTTTCGATGAGGATGGGGTTTTAACAAGCGAGGCAGTCGAGGTCACAGCGGTCACCAGCAATAACCAGGACCCACAGGAAACCATGTAGGACACGTGCCCTGCTTCTGGTGGGTTTATATGCATGTGCCTGTGTATGTTGGCGTGTGTGTGTTTGTGTGTGTATGTGTGTGTTGTGAAGGGGGTGGTGACGGATTTACATTTGCCTGGGGCATTCATACACACAGCTGACGTCACTCTTGAGAAACTCTAATATGTCTGAGGGATAGAGTTACAGATTATCTACGAGGAAGGCTTTTGTATTACACAAAATGTATATTGTTTATTATATAACCACTTTACAGCTTGTGTTTATGGCAGTATGCCAGCAGTCCTTAATTATAATAATATTTATAACAGCATAACAGCATACTGTATATATTATGGCTAGTCCTTGTTTACGACTGTCTACTTCACCTACAGTGTGAAAGGAAGACAAGCCACTGGATATTCCAACATACAGTATTAGAAGAGAATGTGGTTTTGAACCAAAATGGAAACTCTCTGCAGCTGCCACTGCAACCCCTACTATGGTGCTTGCTCACGGGGGCTGTTGCTGGCTGAGTATACCTTGTGCTCGAGCAGGATGCAGCTGAGGACCTGCAGACATGCGTCCACCCCCAGCAGCTCCAGGGGCAGATGTAGGGGGAAGTCCACCATGCAGAAGCGCGAGGAGTCGGGCAGGGCGAAGGTCAACGCCGGCTGCAGCTCGTGAGGCAGCACCTCCACGTCTACGCGACGCTGTCCCGCCACCGGCACGGGCGAGCGCAGGAGACGGTACACCCACGACTCGATCTCACGCAGGTCCACCAGCGGGGGGCTGCCCTTCTCCTTCTCCTCCGAGGACAGAGCGCCCGTGAACATGCGCCACATGGTGTCCCTGATGATGAAACGAGAAAAGGGAGGAAGAGAGAAAGAGAGAGAGAGAATCATAATCAGACCAATTTATCACATAAGGGATTTAATTATGGCTGTTAGTGACTCCCAAAACAGACAATTTGGGCTACAGATAATATTAATATAATTTTACAGAGAATACACAATATGCAGATAATACACAGATTGTATGAAGTGCAAATGAGGGTGAGAAATGAGCGTGTGAAGGAGGGAGAGAGGGAGAGAGGGAGAGGAAGAGGGGGGAGAGATGGAGAGAGAGAGAAAGACAAAGTAGAGAGAAGAATAACGAGGAGGCAATTGAAGGTGACTGATAGAATATACATATATATGTAGAGGTGAGTGGAAAAAGGAGGAGGTGAAGTTGAAATCAAACAAAGAAAAACAGAAAAAAAGGAAAAGAGAGAGAAAACAGAGGACAGAGAGAGGGAGTGAGGAGAGAAAGAGCAAGCAGTAGAGTAAAAAGGAGAGAGAGTGAGGACAAAAACAGCTATTCTCCTGCAGCCATGTACTACACACACAAACAAAGCCCCCAACCTTGAAATTATCAGGCCCCTAAGTGAGGTGGTTTAAAAATAGCTCGGGTATTATAGGGGACGTGCTCCCAGCCAGGTCCTTGGCTTACCACAACACTACATGCATACAGTGATATTCAAATAGGGGAACCAAGGAAGAGCGCCAGCACAACCAGGGAACACTGAGACCACTTTACATTCATCACGCAAAACATCACCAAAGGCCCAGTTCTGTTCAATATACAGCACCAATGCATACTGCATTGACTATGAATCAGTAGTAGATGCCTACTAAGAGTAATACATTCAGGATTCCCACTGTCAGTCAAACTTAAAATTCCCTGACTTTTTCATGACTGTCCCTGACTGAAACGCAACATTTTCATGACCTTCACTAGTTAAACAATAAGTCCTAAGCGGCCGTTCTATACCACAAATACAGCACAGCTGAGGGGTGCTGTTAGACACAATGCGAACAGAGCAAATTGTTTACTTTTGGTCAACGATTCCTGGCACACCAAAAAAACAGGCCAAGTGAATGTAGATCCACTTGAGTTTTGGTTCTGTGTTGGGGTAACTACCCCTGAAAAAGAGGTTGGTCAGACCCATTTGCATAATTACACGAGAACTGTTGTGCCCAATTTGATTAAAATTTAGTGGTATGTAGGTGCAAAGAATATGCATGTGGCAGCAATGTTATCTAACTGTACTAATATCCTGGATCCTGTTGTCTAATATCCTGCTTCGATTCGAAAAACCAAAGCATCTCAAGCAAGACATGAGAGACCTTGATAAAGAAGGAGGAAGCATGGAAATAAAACAAATCACATTGCTTTAAAAAATCAGATGCTTTTCCCAAAATCCCTTGATATTCACTTTGACAACAAAAATATATAGAACAGGCTGCATTGAGATTCCACCATTATACAGAAATTCCCTGACACTGTACATCCGTAGGCCACACCAAAACAGGACAGCCACTGCAATCTTTTCCCAATCTTGAGGAGGAGAAACTACACCATGTGGCTACAAAGCAAAGGGAACCATTAATATGTTAAGCTACAGTACATGCAAATACATAGCTGTAGTTTGTGTAAGGCTACCAAATTACATGGTTTATAGTATAATGCCTCCTCCCTTAGGCTAGGCCTAACAAAACCTCAGCACCTGTGCTATATACATCTGCCAAACTATTAATACCACTGGTAAGGCAGGCAGGCGTGAGGAAGGGAGTGAAGTGTGCCTGTACAGTGAGTGAGCAAGTGAGTTTACTTAGCCAGTTAAATTGGCCTCCACTCAGATCATCATTCCACAAGGATACTAGCTGCAAGTGAGCAGCTATAAACAAAACGCCCCATGTGATATGACCACTAATATGACGACCACAGATCACAGGTCCACAGACAGACCTAGTGTCAAGGATAGACAACAGGATGGAAATGTCTTCGATATTACAGGTACAAACCTGACCTACTGAGACCACAAAAGAAGTGGGTCTACCACCACATCTCTCTGAATGCAGATTTCTGAATACTCATTAAAGAACTATTACCAATTCATAACAATATATAACCTCACTATGTAGACTTCAGCCAAAGTGATCGGGCTGCCCTTTGACTCGATATTTATCCATAAAAGGCATCTGAAGCACAGAAGGTTGAGTTTTGGTTTAGAAGAGCAGTCGTTAGGAACTCTGTTGCTATAGTGTTAGCTCTATTCCCTCTTTTAGAGGAAAAAAGGATGTGTAAGAGCATTAATTGCTCCAGATGGCCACGGCGGGGGTCTGTACTCTCTGCCTAATTACTGTTCTTCAGCACTAATAAAGACCCACAGGGGAGAGAGGTCGGACACACACACACACACACACACACACACACACACACACACACACACTTTCTCTCGTACACACACACTGGCATGTTATCTCTAAGGGCAGAAGACACCACCACACCAAGACACCTACACCATCAAACGTTAATGCCTGTCTGTTTGCACCATAACTTGACTTCCACCATCAAGTGGGAGCATTTGTCAACATGACTGTTGAATAGACAAATTAAAAGCTGGACATGGATAGACAGAATGGCTACTAACAGCACAGCAAACTCCTTTCATTCTATGTGCACAACTTAGTCTGGCTTCAATACTGGCAATTATGCAGTTAAAATGTGGCTGCTTGTTACACTGTCTTTGATATGCCAGGCAGACAAGTCCAGTCCTGGAGGAAATCTATCCAATTATGACAGGCTAGTGCTTGAACAGCCCTCAAATCAGGGAGTTTTAAACGGAGGAGTACTATGCCTGTGTGTGTGTGTGTGTGTGTGTGTGTGTGTGTGTGTGTGCATGTGCGTGTTTAAATATGGCCCTCGAGTCAGGGAGTGTGTAACGGGTAGTGCTACGGCAGCATGTGTGTGTTTGTGGAGATGGCTGTTGTTCGCTCATGTGCACACACACACCTCCCACCTCTCCCAGCCGCTCTGGCAGGACAGTCAACGACCTCAATCTGTCACCCAGGCTGCTCCAGACAACCAAGAGTTACATAAGACACCCCGTCAACACACACACACACAAACACAGTCGATGTCTCACTCCATCTCAACAATACACTTACACACACACACACACACAGAGAGTTACCCTGACAGTCAATGTCTCACTCTCCATCTCTGTAACATACTCGTACATACACGGTGTCTCATTCCGCATCTCTATAAGACACGCTCACACATTTACAACATATCACTCCCCATCTCTACCACAAACTCACTCACTGTCTCACTCGCCATCTCTGTTACACACACAAACACACACACACACACACACACACACAGAGTAGGTACTTCACTCCCCAAATCTAAAACACACTCACTCACAGACTCACTCTGCATCTCCAACACACTCTCACTCTCTCACACACACACACACACACACACACACTGCATCACAGTCAGCTTTTCACTCCCCGTATTTAGTGTAAAACACACTCACTCACATCCTGAGTTTCATTCCATATGTCAACAACACACAATTGCTTGCAAAGCCTCACTCTCCATTCTCTGGTGACGCTTGGTTTCCCTGCTAGTTAAATTGCTGAGTCTCTCTCTCTCTCTCTCTCTCTCTCTCTCTCTTTCTCTCTCTCTATCTCACTCAGTCTCTCTCTCTATCTCACTCAGTCTGCAGTAATTTATTAGGTTCCGTTTTAAAAGTGGATTTTGCCTAATGTTCTCATTTTCAACATGATGGAAGAGGACAGCATGGAATGACTGAGTGTGTCGGTAAAAACATCATGGCATCAGGACATCAGGTTATAGGCCTACAGAGCAGCACAGGAAGGATGGGCTTTCAAAAGCAACAAAATCAAAACCCCAAAGACAAACATTCACAGGAAATGATTCCGTCCAATAACATCACTAAGAAATACAATCCCAATATGTCCTAGCCTCGACACTTTCCCCTCTTCCACTCTCTTCCTCTCTCTCTCTCCACATTGAGATGCCACAGCACTTCAGGGTCATCATCAATTCTGACGACGCTGCCCTGTGTGTCCTGTAGCAGTCATGAGCTGGCCATCAGAAACGCCCTCAGGACCTCCAAACCTCAGGACCGCAGGCCCTCGGGGACGTGCATGTGGGCGGCAGATGACCCATGCAATCCCTCACCCTCGACACAGAGATGTGAAAAGGTCAAAAGTTCCAAAGATCAAACAGAAGCACGGGTCCTGCGACAACAGCCTGCTTTTTCCTACCACACATCCTACGGAGGGGTGGGGGGATGGGGGGAGTTTCCAAATTGAAATGTCAAAGCGGTGGACTCAATGAGGGCCTTCCACTAGCGCTGCGTAACAGAGTGTGGATAAACAATGAGTGTGAATTGACATGAACTGGCAGTGCAAACACATGAGGGGCTGCCTGAGAATGCTAAGTTGCTGGGGCGAGAGATGAGAAGATAAAGCGATCACTGCGAAAAGACACACACACACACACACACACACACACACACACACACACACACACACACACACACAGATCAGTTAATCAGGAAAATTGGACGTGTGTTTATTTTTCCATCATTGAACAATGTGCTTTCGATACGATGATGTGCCGTAAAACAACACAAAGACACAATGTTTGGACTGGACCACACAGAACCTGTTTGAGGATGAGTAACGTGCTTACAGCATGTAAGAAACGATGGTGCGGTCGGATCAGCCACCCCTGTCTGTGTGCATATCTGTGAGAATGCATTAAGCGCTTCAGTGATTGAGTGAGTGTGTGAGTGTGTGAGTGCGTGTGCGTGTGCGTGTGCGTGTGCGTGCGTGTGTGTCTGTGTCTGTGTCTGTGTCTGTGTCTGTGTCTGTGTCTGTGTCTGTGTGATGTCCGAGGCACACACTGGAAGTGGCTACTGCAATGGACGGACACTGTGGTTCTCTTACTCATCGTTGTGACCGCGTGAGCTCAGGACAGGCTGAGCTCCGGGAACCATTTCAAATAGAACACACTGCCTGCACACACACATGGACACACAGACACACATACACGCAAATACGCACACACACACTGATCTACCACTGCTGACTCCTTCAGCACAAATCAAAGATGAAAAAGCCTGAAATCTATCAGCAGCCAGTGGATGCCTTTGGATACCATATAAAACCCAGGGTGAAAGAAACAGTCCAATAAAGAGTCAAATAAAATGGCTCATGTCTTTATAATGGAAAATATGATCTAGTTACCATACCAATTACACCACTGAGTATGAGCATCAAAATTATACAAGCCTATAACCGTCAGGCCAAATAAAGCTCTTTGCTGATTATTTCCCGGGCAAAACATTTCACAATTCTGTTAATAATGTTTCACATCATTCTTCTTAATGACAAATCTCACAGCAACATCAGTAAACAAAACCAAAGTGGGCACTTGATGTCAAGCCTTTAAAGAGCTCAGTTCATTTGGTGGGGGGCGGGGGAAAAGGGTTTGTGAGTGTGCGTGTGTGTGTGTGTGTGTGTGAGACTGTAAACAAATTCCGCCTCAATATCTTGATTTGCGCACTGCCATCAGAGAGGTTGCTAGGCAACCAGAGGAGGATGTAGTGAGGAGAGAGCTGGAAGGGATGGGATGCAAGTGGTGGGAGAGGAGAGTGGGGGAGGGGTTTAAAACTGCACCATGTGGAGCCATATTGATCTAGAGGACAGGTCTCTCCATGGTTAGGAATGTGTGTTTGTGTATGCGTGTGTGTGTGTGTGTGTGTGCGTGTGTGTGTGTTTCACACGCAGAAAAATATGTAAGGTCCTGGTGCAATAATCTGTCAGAGTTCTATTTCAGTGCTCCGACAGGAGCCTCTCCTCCAGCAGCTCCTCATATTCTACACTGTGGCAGACATGCAGGCAGGCAGGGAGAGAGGGTTACATAACTAACCCTGGGAAGAATCAGGCGAAGGCCTGCATGGAGGAATAAACATCACACCTTACATTCACACTCACTCAAACACGAACGCACGCGTGCATGCACACACACACACACAAACACAAAGAGAGATAGACTGCGCTCTTCAAGCATCTGAGGACTGGAAAGCATAAGTTTCTCAGTTTCACACAGACACACCTGCTTATCCAGCATAGCCATATGTGTGTGAGTGTGTGTGTGTGTGTGTGTGTGTGTGTTTCTTCCTCAGCTTATAAGCAAAGATAACGAAGCATATGAAAATAATGAGGACAGTCATTATGCAAAAGCCTAACATAGCCAACAAGACATAAAACCTTATGGCTAAGCACTGAATCTAAAATAACACATCCTACACTTTTCTTAAATCTCATGAAATAGAGCTGTATTTGCCAATGAGACAAAGCGTCTGTGGTGGGCCACAAATGAAATGTAAATTGCAAAACTAAAATCGGGAATTGCAGAAATAACCTGTTTTATGCCGACAAGCACAGTCTTGCTTCAGACTCAAACTCACAGGCATGGGTTACGGTCATGCTAGCAGAAAAGCTAACTCTAGGGCCTCAAGTTTACTCAATGCAAAGCACTGGAGCTGCAGGCTATGCTTACATTACTGATAGTCTGAAGACTGGTGTTAACAAAGAGTTCATCTGCTTATCCCTAAACTCAATGAAGCCCAATAAAATCTTAACTGAAATTTTGCTAAATACATACTCGGAATAAAACATCTGTCAAGTCAACAACCCATCAGATCCCATAGAATCTGATTTGATTGAACAAAGTCAGATGTAAGTATGAACCAAATGATAGCATAGCGTACACAATCGCACGCAGATAATCATGTGTCAGAACAATGAACAAAGACATACAGAACTCTGAGAGACCGACGGACCGACTGACAGACTGACTGACCTCTGTGTGCCTTTGGGCAGGCCGGCACGCTGGTTGAGCCTCTGGCTGCAGCAGTCCACCATGCGCTTGAGGATGTAGAGACACTCGCGGAAGGTGGAGAAGAAGGGGTAGTGGCTGAGGATGCACAGCGACGTCAGGGTGCTGTTGCGACTGCGCGGGCCCACACGCCCGCCCCCGCCACGTTTGGGCCGGGGGGATTTCGCGGGGCCGGCCTCGCCCGGGGGGGCCACAGAGTCCGACTGAGTCTCGTCGGCAGAGGACAGCTCTGTTTTTTCCGTGGCCTCCACCGCCATTTCTGTCGTTGGTGCAGCTTTGTCACCTGCAAATGCAAAGAAGCACTTTTTACTGAAACAACAGAGTGACAAAACAAAGATGACAACTACAGTCAGACACAAGATGAATCAAATTGCCGCGGGCTGCAACCACAGTGAGGTTCTGAGCTTTTATCAATAACTTGACATATGTTGAATGTATTATAACATGATATTAATTGGATGAATTATCTAGGTGCAATATGCTTCCACAGCTCATGTATAATGGTCTATGGTTACATATAGTTACTACAGTCAGTAATTACATGAAACCCCCTGTTTCCAATGCTTTCCTGGACCAAGACCAAACAGATTAACAAACAAGCAAAACAGCTATACGTCTTCCTCTCAACACTGCTCTAAGCCCGCCTATCAGATAAACTGATAAGATTGGTGCCTGGGATTTAGGCACATAGCTAATGAGCTCAAACAGCTAGAACTAATGGCCAGACGGACCTGCAGAGCAGACTTAAATTTGCTCGTGGCATGTCTGAATAACCAGGCTATGGGTTGCTCCCATTAAGTGAGCTTGCATGCACCTCGTGGTCACGACTACTATCTGCTGAACCAAGCGGCCTGCTGCCCTCAACTGTGCTGCCAGGCCATAGTGTAGACCCACCTCTGGGCTCTGTCCGGGGCCGGTGGTGCCCGCGCTGGAAGGAGCGGTAAAAGTTGACGCAGATGCCATAGCGTGTGACACCCGAGTCCTTGTCTGTGAGCGTGAAGACGAAGGAGGCGTCGTCGCGGAGACTGATGCGGCGCTGGCGGATGCTCAGGCAGCCCTCGGGCTGGCAGAAGAACACCACGTCTGGCGGGAGCGGGAAGTCGGAGTGGTCCTCCAGCGGGTAACGCCGCAGCAGCTGAGGCGTCTGGGCCACGCTGTCACTGCTGGGCTGCCTGCGGGGGGTGGGAGAGATGGAGAGACAGTTAGAGAAAGAGAAAGAGAGAGAGTGAAAGAAAGAAAGAGGCCACACAACAGGTGCGCAGTGTCTATAAAAACAAAACTGACAGCTAGAACAAATTAGCCTGCCTAGTTGTGTAATCAAGCACAGCCACCCACACACACACACACACACACACGCACAGACACACGCACGCACACACACACACACACACACACAGACACACACACACACACACACACACACACACACAAATATGCATGTACACACAACCATCCCTCTCCACTCCTCAACAGAACAATAGCATTCTAAAACCCAGGTAACATAATTTAGTTGTATTGTAAAGCACACATTCAATAGCTTATAAGTGACAGTCTAGACTAGAGTGCTTTCAACCATAGCCCTGTTGTTCAAGGTCACCAAGTAATGTAGGTAGGAGAAAATTTGGTACAACATACAGTAGACCGAACAGCAAATCAGCAGCTAAGGCTAACTGAATAGGGCCAAGAAAAATGAAAGTGAAAGTAAGTCCCACTGGGGCCCCATTCAGTTAGCATGAGCTGCCAGTTCACTACTTCGGTGTATGTTGTACCAAATTCTCTCATTCTTTTTCCAACTGATAGCGCTTGGTGACCACGAACAGTGGGGCTACACTTGGAAGCGCTCCGGACGATCAATTGAATAGTGTACAACAATAAAAAAAACAACAGGTGAGTGTACCTGGCTCCGACTACCACCAGGTAGTCCAGCAGGCGGGGACACATCTTCTTTTTCTCCATCTCTGACCCGGAACCTTCTCTAAGTCATGGCAACTGGGGCACAACAGAGATGGCGTCCAATCAGGGGCTGGAGCGGAGTTAGGAATAATAAGGGGCAGCGAGCTCGCCCCTGATCATTTTGCCCTGGGGCAGAGTGCTAGAATGAGTGGCTCCCCCTGGAAGAAGAGATCAGAGACTACATCTATAACAATGGAGATACCACAGTCTTGACTCTGCAACTGAACCTCTGTTAAAATCCTTGTCTGCTGTGGCCTCTTCTCCCTTGCGGTCAATAGGCTACCTGTGGGATTCCTTTTCAGTTCCTTTATATAGCTAACTGATAACAGCCCCACAGTTATGTATAACATACATTGCTAAAAAAATAAACAGGCTGAGCTTATCACTTTGATGTTTCATGTTGTATTCCAAGCTAAGCTGAGCCTCGAGCAAAAAGCTTCCTCTTCTTCCCTGTAAATGCCAACAGGCCTTGACCGTGCTCCCTCTACCTCTTAACTGGCCTTGACATGAGGCTCAACAGCGAGCATAAACACACACACCGATGTGTGTCCACAGCACTAAGGAGACAGGGCAGAAAGCGGCTATGTGTCTCTACCACATGTGGTCACAGCACAACATTCAAGAAACTCAGTTTTCCTCTGTGCTGCTGAAAAGCCTTTCCTATCAGAGCCCTCGTTTCAGATGTGCGTGTGTGTGTGTGTGTGTGTGTGTTATTTTGAACCCCTCTGCTCAGTCTTTGATCTCAGCCCCTTCGCTTTACACAGTCTGCTTGGCAATAACTGCTTTCAAATGAGATGCAATCATTAGACCACAACTCTTTCCGGCAACCCTAATTGGGCGGTGTTATGGTGGAGTGCTTCGCCGATGCAAGGCTCAAAAGATCTTCAGACCTAGACTGAGATTTCCCTTCCATCGTCCGCCACACATCAAAGTAATATGAACCATTATAGAAAGGTGGAGATTTTGGAACGGCGTTTATTTTACCAGACTGGGAGAGTCCAGTATATCCTTTTTAAATCTAGACTGCAGACTGTAGCTAAATGTAGATGCTCAGTGTACAGTAAGGTCTCATCAATATCACATTGCAACTTAAAACAGTTCTAATGTTGTTTCTGTCACATTTTAAGTGATATTCTCCTTGCTGGGCTATTTGTTCCACAGTCCACAGTGCAAGCCGACAGCGTCTAACCTTTTCCAAAACACAAAATTACTCACACTAGGATTAATAGTGACATAAACAGAACACACACTGCCATAAACACTGTCACTGCGTCCAGGTTTGAGATTACTTGTTTTTTTTCCCCCTCTAGCTATCAATAATCACAACTCCACAGGAGTCAGTTATGTGCCAGCCACCGCGCACAAACACACAAACACACACACACACACAGACGCACACACATTCACACACCTGCTACTGTCCCAGTGGTCTGAGCCCTGTTGTTGTGTGTGCTGACATTCTGCCTGGTCATCCACCCAACCCACTTCTGCTCTGCCCACCGCACAGCTCATCTTTGCAAGGCTCTGACTGGCACAGCGCAGTGTGGAATGGTGCGTCTGGCAGGAGAGCCCTGGCAGTCAGTCACCAGGGATGAGACAGCGCTAGCCTCCCTGCTCCACGACTAGCCCGCGGCCCCACGAGGAAAGGGGGATTAGAGCCAGACTGCCCGACAACCTGCTCTGCTGAGCAAATACCCAGAGTGACAGCGTCAATAAACCCCCATCCAAAACACACACATATACACACACTCGTACTCACACTCACACGTTGGCAGATTGCAGCAAAGGTCTGATATTACGCAACAACCAACTCACTCACCCACCAACCGAGTGGTAATTAACTTAGCACCCCCAACTTCACAGAGTCTTCACTGAGAACAAACCAATTGTGAGAAACGTGACTCACCAGTGGTGACTCACTGAAACTCTATTTTGACACAGAGCAGCTTCTTTCAACCCCACTCTTTCAACCAACACTGACACACACACACACACACACACACACCTGTCTCATCGAGCATGGTGAGGCTCTGGAATGCCTAGTGACACCTCTGATGTCCGGATGAGGAACTATGATGGCCAAATGATCCGCAAAGGGGGGTTAAATCAAGACAGTGCCACGCATCTACGAGTCAGCAGGTTGCCAGACGAGAGCAACTGGGCTTTGCTTTGCGAAGGGGAGTGAAGGGGGTGCGCATCAATCTCACAAACTGACCAGCACAGCCGCACATCAGAGCTTGACTCAGCGATTATATGAGCAGCCCCTTTGCTTGGGGAGGCATTTTTTCATTTAGGTACACCACACACACACACACACACAGTGTACCTGAGCCCCTGACATATCAGAGCATTCACGGGGGCGTGATGAGTGATTGCTTTGGGACGAGGATTCATCAGTAATCCATCTACGGAACAGGCCTCCTCATCAGATCGGGCCAAGTGATATATTCTGCCATGTCAGGACCAAAGCCACACACATTATTTTTTTATACATTCATTTATATGTCTTCTTGTACATAGCATTCAGAGGGAGGCTGAAAGGACACTAACATGTCTCTGAGGGAAGTAATTTTGCTCAGACTGAGAAAGCAGTGGGCTAGGTATAGTCATTGTTCTGAGCGATGCCTTTAGGTCTTGGCCCTCTTGTACAACTAGGCTCTTTTGCAATGTAAATTGCGGTGTTCTCTATTGATCTGTAGAGATTATGTAAGCTAGCGCTTTCAAGTTACAGTTTTAAAGACTATTATAAGCACAAGACAATGCCAAGACTCAAAAAATAAAAATGGCAAGTTTCAAACAATATATTAAGTAACCTAGTCGTCTTTTAAGTCCCTTAAAGGATAGGCTTTTAAACGTAAAGCCTTGCTTTTTGATCCTTTATGATGAAATGCAATGCTTACAATGGAAATTTTGACAAATGCCTCTATTTCAAGAACTGTAACTGATACGCTGTCACATACGCCAAAGAGTTTGAAATAATATAAGCTGATGGAAGTCACACTTTGCGATAGTTTTTGTGTAAGCGCATCAGTTAACCTTACTGACCATTCAATGAGTTTCACATCTTTACAAACGAAAGTTTCAGGCATTTTATGAAAGACTGCAGCAGTGAACCTATGCAGAACCTATGTTGCTACCGCGAAAACTGAAAATTCTCGGAACACAGGCATTCGTCAACATTTTAATCATAACCATTGCATTTCATCATAAACGAACTTGTCCTTTAATCTAGTCAACTGACAAATCATCAACTCTCATATTACCATTGTTAATCAGCAGCCATATTATCAATGCATAATAACATCACTTAAAAAAAAACACTTTCTCATGCAACCTCATTCTGCGTCAGAGACACTTAATGAGCTTCCCTACAGCTTGGCCCTGTTGTTGTTGCTACCTCTAAATGAGGGACGCTATATGCTACGGGCCCAAGACAACAATCCCCTTGTTTACAGCCATGATACGCTCCTAGCGCCTTTGACTGCACAGGCTGGTTAATAAGAAAGTGCTGGGCACATCCGGCACAGAGAGGATTTCCACAGAGACGTGTGAGAGAGACTGTGAGAGTAAAGTTTGTGTGTGCATGTGTGTGTGTGTATGTCTATGGGCGCGTGCATGCTATGAGGCACCACATGATCAACTCCCCCTGCAATCAGCAGCTCCGCCCATGACACTACTATCATCCCCCGGGGTAATGAGATTCGGCATGGTCACCGTGGCAACCCAACCTGCTTTCGAAGGCACAGCTGTGGTGGCTATTTATAGGCAGACAATGCCCCGGACCAAACCAACAACTTAAGACAGAAACACTAAAATCCTTAGGCTACCTAATCATAGAGCAGACTAGGCCAAATCGCACCAATCACAAGCTGCATACAAGGCAAACCCCTGGACATTCACAAACAAGCACCTGTGTGACTGAACACACAAGATATGCTCGATGAGTTCCCAACAGATACAGGAACTTGGCCTAATCAGCCGGTTTCATCACCAGCTCTTAGCCAGCACCATACACCGGTTCTCAAGCCTGAAAAAATGTCCCCATCACACATTTGCGACACAAAGAATGAAGCGTGGCCTTTTCCACATCTTATCTGCCATTGTATTACACAACAGTTTGAATGAGTAATGGGCAAAAAAAGAAGCCACAACCTTACAAAGAGTATAAAATATCAACTGTCTAATTTCCTCTACCTACTCACATTCCCAATCATTTCAGATGGTTTGGGTCTGTTGTGTCTACTGGCAAAAGGGCGAACAACAGCACTCAATTAATTCAATTGCACTAAATTAAGCAGCTCATTAAGACTGCTGAAATAAAAATGTGTTGGAGCCAGTGGGGGTAGCACAGAATTGAAATCCCTCCTCATCTTATCCCTCCTGAAGAGAAGGATTTATTCAGCTCCATTCATTACCTGCTGGGCCTCTCCATATGACGAGATCTATGAGCTAAGTAAACAGAGAGGTTAGCCACCTAATTGCTCCACCCAGAAAGACAAACATGCGCTTGGCTGCATGGGTGCATCCACACACAGACACACACACAAACATAATTTATGAGCCTAGCGCAGCCATGAGAAAATGAGCAGCTCTTCGTATTCTCAGCCTGCCCAAGATGAGATTGTGTAAAACGATAGCCTTTCCTCCAAAGTGCCAGGGAACCAACCTTCAGAGCAGAGGCACATGTTTTGATCTCTCTCTCTCTCTCAACGCCCTTTACAAATGCCTCCTGGCAGCCATTCAACAGCTGGCCACTGTGTTGGCAGGGTGGAACAGGTGGCGGGTACTGAGACAGAGACTGAAGCGGGACCCAGAGCCACTATGCATCCAGAGCTAAGATGAGATCTCTGGCTTACAGCGTTTGTGTGTGCGCGCGTGTGTGTGTGTGTGTGTGTGTTTGTGTGAGACAGAGAGAAAGACAGAGAGAGAGAGAGTGGGGGCAGGTCTCCATCAGTGCCTTTCATCTTATTGGGCTACCATTATTATCCTTATTAGAGGAGATTACTCCTGGCAGGCTGACAGGTCCAGGGGCCATGGCATATAACCCTAAAGATTTAAGTTGAGCACACACAGGTGTACTGTGCACACATACTGACCAGTGCAAACACAAACACATGTGCAGTGCAAGCCTATAACATAATAGCTAATAGGCTTATATGCTTAGTTAACTGTTATACTACTGAACAATGGGCAATCAACCCAATCAAGAAGCTATTCAGAAATGTCAGCAGTGTTCAAGAATAGAATTTTCATCAGTTTTTCAGCATACCTTCAGATTCCATACAGATATTGCTTAATGCTGAGCTGGCTACCACCTCCTGTCAGCCTCACCACTGTGCTGGCTTCAGACATCTCTATTCTACTTCCCCAGTGTCTTTCACACAGGCTTCAAAAACAGCCTCTGTGGGAGACAGACAAGAGTTCCAATCTAACTGCCATGAGATACTGATCTGTAAAAACATTTTCTCTTTTTTCCTCCAGTTTCTTCCTCTTCCAGCCCCAGGCAATCAAAAACTGGCCAGACAACTCAATGTCTTCCTAATCCATATACCACACTTAGAACAGGATGCTACAGCTGTGACCAAGACACCATAAGGGTGAGTAAGGGGCTAGGACTCAAAGGGCTCTGCACTGATAGGGACCCACATAAAACAAACAAAAACTTAACACAACATAGGGGTATAATTTTCAAAATATGTAGTAGAGACACCGACTTTGCCTTGAGGACATCTTTGGTCCGCATCCTTTTTCTATGGCACTAAAGGGGAACGGTCAGTAAATGAGCAGACCGTCTAAATTACCAACCAAGGCCTTCCTGTGAATAATTCACAGCACATCAAATATGGATGTCACTTAGCACGCTGGCCTCAGAATATTCTGAGCAGTCAGAATAAGCATGCGTACAGGGTTTCAAAAAGGGCGCATCATCAAAGACAGGACGAGAGCAAAGCATGACTGAAATTAAAAAGGGGGAGGTAATGGTAAATGGGATGAAGCAGCATGGTTTGAGAGACCTCTCCCAACATCAGCTTTGACCTAACCATGACACAGCATCCAGCTCCCATGGTACTGTGCTCTGGGACCTTCAGAACATCAATACAACCTGACAGAGCTGAATTAACAGCCTAATACTTTATATAAAGAATTGTTCTATTTTCTAACTAAGTAGAGTAATGAGATCACGCACATCCGAAACTATGTAGTCGGGTGCAGGATCTAATGTAGACGATAGTATAAAGTTAG